>PVHY01016972.1:0-32489 GCA_004024945.1 Uropsilus gracilis
TTGTTGTTGTTGTTTTATTTTTTGTTTTTTTTACCCCGGGGCTTTCCCACTTCACTAACATTTGTTAACTATCCTGATCTTTTGTGCTCTTCACCTCCCCCGCCTTCTTCCCCCTCCTCCTCTCTTGCTCCATGGTTCAGTCCCATTGGTTGTTTTCATTTTTTCTTATTTGTTTGTTTGATTTTTCCCTATATCCCTCATATAAGTGAGGCCATCCTGTACTTCTCTTTTTCTTTTTGACTTATTTCTGCTAATATGAGTCTTTCTAGTTCTGTCCAGGTTGCTGCAAATGACATGTGTTTGTCCTCCTTGATGGATGCGTAGTATTCCATCGTGTATATGTACCACATTTTTTTTAGCCAATCATCTGTTTGGGGGCATTTGGTTTGTATCCAATTCTTTGCAACTGTAAACAGGGCTGCAATGAACTGAATATCTTCTTTGGAAAGATGTCTACTCAGATTGTTTGCCCATTTTAACTGGGTCATTTGTTTTGTTTTTTTGTTTGCTTGTTTTGTTTTGTTTTTATTTTGAGACTAGGTCTCACTATTTTTGCCCGTGGAACCGCAGGCTCACATTGCCCGGGGTACCACAGACTCAAGCAATCCCCAGCCTCAACTTCCCAGGTAGCTGGGATTACAGGCATGTACCACCATGCCCAGCTATATTTTTTTGGAACTAGGTCTCGATACGTGCCCCTTGCAGGACTCAAACCGCGTATCCCTGGCCCCGGCTGTGGCTTCCTAGACTGCCACTTACAGGCATGAGCCAACATGCCCAGCCTTATTTGTTTTTTGTTTGCTATGGAAGATTGAGATATATAGATATATGTGATAATAACCTCTTATCAGATATATGATTTGCAGATATTTTCTCCCATTCAATAGGTTGCCTTTTCATTTTGTGTATCAGGGTTTCCCCCCCAATTTTAGTATATGTGCTGCTGAAGCAAGCACTGATCAGTTTGTTGTTGTTGTTTTTTTTTTTTTTATAACATTCAGTCTTACATTTATTTAAAAAACTTCCTTTTTGTTGGAAAAATGATTTGTTTCAATGAACCTGATTTTACTAAGTTTACACTCAGATAGTTTTTGCTACCTTTCCCATAAGAGAGAGCTGTCCATTTCACATCATCATCTCCTTTGTCGCCATAAGGAAGGGGGTTTCTATTGTTTGTTTGCTTTGTTTTTTGGGTTTTTAAAATTTTTATTTTTATTTTTATTTTTTTGAGACTAGACTAGGTCTCGCTATTTTTGCCTGTGGAACCGCAGGCTCATGTTGCCAGTGGTACCATGGACTCAAGTAGTCCCCAGCTTCAGCTTCCCAGGTAGTTGGGATTACAAGCGCGTGCTACCATGCCCAGCTTTCTTTTTGGGACTAGGTCTCACTTTGTTGCCCCAGGCAGGTCTTGAACAGAGATCCCCAGTCCCAGCCGCAATTCAGTAGCCTGTTGCTTACAGGCACGCACCACTGTGCCTGGCTTAGGGGTTTCTATTTATGGCATGAGTTAACAACAGACAGAATCTCTGAAGTTTACAGGTACTGGGTTGTGAATCTCCAGCAGTTTTATTTAGAACTTTCTGTCAGCATATGACTAAGACAGATGAACGTTTTAGAGGACTGTCTTCATCAAATGACTTAATGAGGACAAGAGAGATGTGTTGTGGGTGAATGCATGTATTAGTCTCTCAAAGTTATGGTAATGCTTTACTTACTGATTCTGATAGAATGTTTATGTAATGCTTTTCATTTTAAAGTTTCTTTTTTAAACATATCTATTTCAACTTTAGGGGCAGAAAAATCATCACAAGTTGTCCCATATTATTCAGCGTAAAGTGATTGACTTTTACCTCATGTAGTTATCTCCAGTTCCCAGTGGCAGGTTTTGCTTTGTTTTGTTTTGTTTTTGAGACTAGGTCTTGCTATTTTTGCCCGTGGAACCACAGGCTTACGTTGCCCGGGGTGCCACAGACTCAAGCAGTCCCCAGCCTCAGCTTCCCAGGTAACTGGGATTACAGGTGCGCACCACCATGCCCAGCTATTTTTTTGGAACTAGGTCTCGCAACGTTGCCCCTAGCGGGACTTGAACTGCGGCCGCAGCTTCCTAGACTGCCGCTTACAGGCATGTGCCACCGTACCCGGCCCCAGCTGCAGGTTTTTATGTCCACTCCTTCGTGATTGTATCGTCCCAGACTTCCTCCAGGTGCCCTACATTCATCTTGTTCCAAACTAGATCCTCTTCTTTGATTTTCTGTTTGAAAATCTAGATAACTTGAAACCACCTTTCTTCCCCACTCAATGACAGACCTGCTAAGTTTTCCTAAATAATTGTTGGATCTGCCCTTCTTCATTCCTTGTGTTAAAACTGTAGGTGAAACCTCTATTATTTCATATCTGAAGTATTAATATTGGTTTCATTTGTTTTCTTGCCTTGCTTTCCCCACATCCAGCATTATATTTTTTACCTTGTTTCATTTTCCTTGCCAAAAAGTCAACCTCCTATAGGTTGTTAGTAACCCTTGACAACAGTGCCAATCATCCATTTTCAACGACTCCATTCACTCTCAATGAACGGCACCCTAGGTCTTGTCATTGATGTTTATAAACAATGCTATGAGGTGGGTATTCTTATAGAATAGAAACTAAAGTTCAAAGAAGGTAAGTAATTAAAAATATTTATAGTTAGTAAATAACGAAACTAGAATTGTAACCCAAGTCAACCTTCTTTTAGACATTCAACACTGTTCTGCTTTCTCCCAGGAATTAAGTCCACAATCTTAGGATAGTATGGAGATGATCTAATCTGTGATCCAATCCCTATTAACCTCTGTAGCTTACTTCCCAATATGTACATTGATCAGGCCAAACCAGACGTCTAGCTTCAAACTTTATTCATGATGTTTCTGAACAACCATAAAGGCCCTTCCTATCTTTCCTCCCACTCCTTTAAGTCTTAGTATAGATTGACTTCTTGCATTATTTCCCCAGGTTGGGTGAGGTATCCTTTCTTCTGTGATCTTTAATACACTTTTACACACTTCTGTCTTTGCTCCTATCATGTTGTGTGGAAATTACCTGTTTAACAGTCTCTCATCTCTTTCTAGCAGTTACTGCTAAAGGTGGTGGTCAGATCTTTGGATTCCTAGCACCTAAGACAATGTTTCATCTGGAAGAGATTTAATAAACATTGTGGAATCCAAAACTGAACTGCTGCTATCAGATTAGCCAGATAATAACCTCATTTCTTTCTGGGATGAGCCCCACCTGAGACTATCACCCTTATGTGTTACTGAGTCTCTCTGCTAATAAGCAGTTTTGCTATGCTGCAGATTCTGAGCATTCGTGAAAGTGTGGCCCCAAAACTGGTGTGTGTGAAATTAAAGACATAAAGAAATTTCTAATGTTGAGAACATAGGTTAATTTCATAGCTCATATTTCCTCTGCCACTTTGGGTGCTCACATATACTGTTCCCTTTGCCCAAAATACTTTCTCTCATATATCTTCTACATCCCATGAGGATTTGTCCAAAATACACATTCAGTAGTTCTTAAATAAAGAATTACTATAACTTAAATTTATGATTGTAAAAAGTAAAAGATTTCCCTCTTTATACTAGGGCACTTGTTGTAGACAAACTTTTATCATTACTTGTTTCGGTTTCCCAAAGAAACTGCTAATTTTTTTGTAGTCCTTGATTATAAAATAACCATAGTTATTTTAATGTCCTTTTTTGTTTCTTTTAATGTCATAATCTTAACAATTCTTTTGTAAAAGGGGAAATCAATGCAAAATTCCTTTGCATGGGGAACTCAATGGGAGAAATGGTTCTTCCAATTGGGAACAGTTATACCCTACTCACCTTGATTTAAAGGCAATTAATCCTATATATGGAAAGACTGGCACTGAGTCACCAGTGCTTTGGTTTTGTTAACATAAATTAGTATGTTTATTTCCAGTAGTCTATTTTGCTATGACTACTGCTACTAATTAGCAGCTGTTATTTAATTTATTCACAACTTTATGCATTATCCATTATAAGTGTTAACTGTGGTATTGCTGCTGTTGAATTATTCCCTCCCTTGGTAGGCCTATGGTTCATTGCAGAATAGACTATGTTGTCTTGTTTTTTGGAAATCACAGGGTTGATTTACTGAGTAGATGTTAAATAAAACTTTAAATCAAATTCACATGAAGGCTTATAAGAACTCACTTTGATTAATATTTTAATCACTTTTAAATTTAAATCAGAATCTGTTGTTCTTAATGCACTCAGTTAGATCTGGGCTTCCTTTAAAAAAAAGATTTGGGCTTTCTTTATTCTTCTTTACAACTTTAGGGTATAATTCTCCTCTCACTGCCCTAACTCAGTTCCCCAAGGTCTGTCTGGGGTCTTCATAGCTTGTGATGGGTACATTTTTACTTACTTTTCCTATAGTTGTTATCCACAGTGGGTGTCTCTTAGCTGTAGTTTGAGTGTCCCCTTCTATCCCCTGCCCAGTTCTCCAGAGTATCACGAAATGCACTGATGATAGTTTTATCCATTATAGTGTCTCAGATGTTCGGTTTCTCCCATGGAACAGGAGCACTAGGCTCCTGGTCCTCATTATGCTTGGGCAGATATCTGACTCACTATTAAAGTCAAGCTTTCCCTACACACACCAGGATGACAACCCCTTTACCTCAGGTTACCGCCACATCCCAGGATGACCATGGTCCTATAGAGAAGGCAGTATGGTAGAGCAGAAAAGAGCCAGGGTGGGAGGAGTGGCTTAGTTTTCTTATTAGTTAAATTTGGCAGTTAGAATTGTGCTCCCAAACCCATTCCAGTATGGGATTCCTTGCTTTAGTTGCAGGTTCCAATAGCTGTTCTTGGCCTTATACTAGTTCCTATCAGTTCATGGGCACTAAATGTGGACTAAAACCCAGGTAGTGGTGTGAACCGCAGTCGTCCTGTGTCCCTGTGAAGCCTGTGGTCGCAGAAGCTGTGAGGACTTCTAATTTGCTCCAGGTTTGAGAGGGTCATTATGACTCCCACAGGTCCCAAAGTCAGAAAGCAACATTGTGGGGATTTGAACCCAATTCTCAATTTGTATTCTTTTTGCTGTATCCCTTGCCTCTTCCACAGAGTAAAGGTCATACACTGATGATTTTATTATTTCTGATGGACTGGAGATATGGCTGATTAAAAGTACAGTAGGCACTGTAAAAGCCTATATCACAGCCTCTGACAACTACCATATGAGTATTTCTTGCTGATTTTTTTTCAGCTATCCTTGAATTGTCATAAACATGTAAAGAATGGGTCCAGTGTAAAAAGCACAGATCAAAACGCAGGTGACCCCAGAAATGTGTACCCCTCCAAGCTCACAACCCTTAGCTTTTCCCCTAAAGATAATCATCGGTTAGCTTTTAAGATAAGCCTTTTCTTGTTTTTCTTTTGAGACTAGGTCTCGCTATTTTTGCCCGTGGAACCACAGGCTCTCGTTGCCCGGGGTACCACAGACTCAAGCAGTCCCCAGCCTCAGCTTCCCAGGTAGCTGGGATTACAGGCACGCGCCACCATGCTCAGCTGTTTTTTTGGAACTAGGTCTCGCTACGGGCCCCAGGCGGGACTCGAACCATGATCCCTAGCCCTGGCCACTTCATAGGCTGAAGCTTTTCTTGTTATTCTTAGCAGTTTTATCACCTATGTATCTATCCAAAAGCAATATAGTTAGTTTTGCTTTTGGAGGGACATTTTTTATAAACACACCGTGCCTTAGGTAGTCTTGTGTTTTTGCTTCATTTTCTTGGTATTATCTTTGTGATGTGTAGCTTGAGTTCATTCATTGTCATCACTTTGTGTTTTGGATGAATAGACCACAATTTACTTGTTCCTCCTGTTGTTAATATGTGGGTTGATTCCAGTTTGGGGTTCTTACAAATTGAATTATCCTGAACATTTTGGCCCTTATCTCCCTGAGCATATATGTAGGGGATTCTCCAAGCATATATCTGAGAATGAAATCGCTTTTGGTGATCAGGTATGCATGTCTTCAGTCAACTGTGATTATTAAATTTCATTTTCACTGGAACCTTTAACTCTCTCATTTTTTAAATGTAGGGAAATCTAATAGAAATTTAAAGTCTTGTTCTCATCTAAAAAGGTTTGTCTTTCCTATAGAAAAATGCAAGAATGGCAGCAGAAAAGCATTATTTTAACACCCTAAAAGCACTAGGAATATCTGATGAGTTTGTTTCAAAAAAAGGCCAAAGTGGAAAGATATTTGAGTACTTCAGCAATCAAGAGATGAAAAGTTTCACTGGAGATAAAGAAAGGTAACATATATAAGGTGTCTGAATGGTTTGCCTTTGAAAAAACCCTTATCTGCTGGAAAGCATAAAATTCTGTTTTGTAACCATGTTTAAAACATGTTGATGTTTTAACATGTTTGATACAGCCAAAACATCCCTTTTTTAGAGCAGAATACTGTAAATGTCTAACTGACATAATCAAAATAATATCATGTCCTCAAATACAGTTTAAAGGGTCAAATTTTGAGATAAGTTAATTCTCAGAGGAATACTTAAGTTCCTGACTGACATTTTCATAGAGGTTTCTTGATAAACTAGAAATTTTACACTTGAAGATGACTGCCCGATGGCTTACATTGCAAAGAGTTTGTTTACCTTTAAATCAAATAATTTTCCTTTGAAAGATTGGTAACTTTCTTCCTCTAGTTTGGATGATGAAGAAAAAATCAAAGAAACAGCGAATGGGGATGAAAATTATTTTATTGGGACCAACAGTCAAGAATCTTGTGAGGAAAAAGATGAATCCGATGAAGAAAGTGAAGAGAAACCTGTTGAAAAGTAAAATGGCATCAGCAGGACCTCTTCCCTTTGACCAGTTTTGCTTGCCACCTTGGGTACTAGCAGCTGCACTTGTGTGTTCACATGATGGAAACACCCCCAGTCTGCAGGATTCTTGAGCAAAGTCGTTGGCAACCTCAAAAGGCCAAATCCAGCTGATTGGTCATTTGGTTAGTTAGAGTAAGACTTTGCCTGTTCTGTTTTTGAAATTGCTACCTGTGAACTGTTGGCAACTTTGAGTTTATATTTTTAAAATGCTTTTGAGAATCACCACTGATAAGTTATAAAATATATACATTATATCATTACTTTTGATGGGAAACAATGACTTAATATCAAGTGCAAAAGAAGTGTTGGCCTTTGGTGATTTGAAAAAAAATTTTTCCAGAAAGCATAAATCAATAAATGTTTTTGAAGTGTATAATTCACTCATTCTTTTTCTCTACAACACATCTCACAAAATGAACCCTCACGCGTGTTTCACTATGTAATTGTTTCTTATTTGAGCCAGTTGTTAAGAAATGATCAAATATAGGGGGAGAAAAGATTCCTTTATGTTTGCATTCATTTCTGTACTCAGTTTATTATGAAATTATATCATGACCACTTTTTCCATTTATTCCTAGTTTTATCCAAATTATTTTTGATATGTAAATTATTAGAAAAGTTTTCATAGTGATTTTTAACCCTCTATCTTTTGATAGCTGGAAATAATTATAGCATCTGAGTTGTAATTTCAGGTAAATATTAGTACTTTTATATGATGAAATTATGTTTAATAACTCATCTAAGGCAAGTTCCAAAATAATTCAGATTTAATTCTTTATTACTAGACCCAGTGGTACTCAACTTATTATTGCAGAAGTACCTTGTTTCACTGTGCATGAAGTTAATTTGATCTTATGAATCTATTATTTTTCCTCTTTAAGCAAATTTTTGTTTTAAAAAATCAAATCACTCATAAAGATGTCATAGTGTAAGAATTTTTCTTTCTAAAGCTGATTAACATTCTTTAAAGGGAGTGAACTAACAAAGGTGCATATAATAGCAGTCTTTATACTGGCGATTTATACTCTAAATTAAGGAAGAAGGCAATTTTTCAATCAAGGGCAAATGTTTACTTTTAATTCCTACCATTTGTGTTAAACTCTCATCATCAATGAATTGTAGGCTGTTTGAGTCCGTAATTTAAAAATTCATCTTTGCATTCCTTTAATATTTTGTGAAGGACTATGTATATGTTAGGAACTTGATAAGGATTTGAATGAAAACATAGATGAATATGGTTTTTAATTATAATTCAAAATGAGTAAATTTCCCCTCAATATATTGAGTATCTGTGAAACACAGTCCACAACTTTTAGTATTTGTCATGTGGCTTGCCTCCAAGGATTATGCTCCATATTTTGTCCTTTCTCAATGTTATGGAGAACATGGAACTTCTTGACTTCCATTTTCTTTAAAAATGATGGCAATACCTATCTTGATGGTTGTAGGAAAAACTGGATGAAGTCACATATGGAAAAGTTCTTTATTAACCATCTGATTCAGATGACAATGCTAGAGGAAAGAAATTTCCTGCAGAAATTTAAAACTGAACATGCTTAACTGAGCTACAAGGAGACTTAAATATTATTTTGATAGAGATAATGTTTGGACCACTTTTTAAAAGAAGGTGTCTTTGAAATTTTTGACAACACTGGCAGTTTCAAATCAGTCTATGCAGCATTGCAGTTTTTTGTTTTTTTTTTTAAGACAGTCTTCAAATTAACAATTGAATTATGGTATTACACACTGATGGTCAAAGTTTAAATCATGCTTTTCAGGTAGTACTTAACTGAAACTTTGTGTTCAGTTTTTGTGTAGCTGAATTACTTGGTAGTTATTCTTTTCATTTGTAGGATTGTTAATATCTGATTAGGCTATTATCAGACGGTTCCTTTTTCTTTTGAAAAAGGAAACAATTCCTGGGCACCTAGTGACTTCATATTTCTTTCTTTCTTTTCTCTTTTTTTTTTTTTTTTTTTTTTTTTTTTTTTTTTTTTTTTTTTTTTTTTTTTTTTTTTTTTTTTTTTTTTTTGAGACTAGGTCTCACTATTTTTGCCTATGGAACCGCAGGCTCACGTTGCCCGGGATACCACAGACTCAAGCAATCCCCAGCCTCAGCTTCCCAGGTAGCTGGGATTACAGGCGCGCGCCCCCATGCCCAGATATTTTTTGGGGACTAGGTCTCGCTGTGTTGCCCTGAGCAGGACTCAAACCGCGATCCCTAACCCCAGCCACTTCATAGGCTGAAGCTTACAGGCCAAGCCACCGTGCCCAGCTTCATATTTACTTATTTCTTCAGAGGAAATGATCTGAGTATTGGGGGATTAAGTGATACATAGGTATGATACATAATCATAGTATAGATATAAACTATTATAATCTATAGTATTTCAATGAAGAATATTCTGAGTATATACACATGTATATGTTTGTATTTGTATCAGAAAATTTTAAAAATTATTCTTTTCCTCCATACTTTTAGTCTATTTTAAAATAAATAAGCAAATATAAAATAAGCAGGCTGGGCACGGTGCCCCGTGCCTCTAAGCTGCAGCCTAGGAAGCCGCGGCGGGAACCCGGGATCACCCGGCAATGTGAGCCTCTGGTTCCACAAGCAAAAATATTGAGACCTAGTCTCAAAATAAATAAATAAACAAACAAACAAATAAATAAGCATGCCTCTAAGGAGATACATTTTTCTATGGACAGGATATCTCAAATTAATTCCAATAATTTTGAAAGTAGCAAAGATTCCAACATTTAAACCTAAGCAACAAAGATCATAACCTTAATGCCTTACTACTTAAAAAAAATTTATACTCTTCTCATCATTTATATGATTATACCCAACCATCATGTTTGCCTTTTTTTTTTTTTTTTATGGTTTTAGGGATTGTTTTAAAAGGAAAAAATTTCCTGTGGTGTGACGTTTTTGTCAATGAAATTTGTCAGTATATTGTAATCTAAATAAAATGATTATTTTGTCCTAAATCCTCTAGGCACTCTCATTTCTTGTTACATAAAGATATATCCAATTTGCTGATATGTTGATTTATCTATCTTCATTAAGAAAAGTTAGAGGAGTAACTTCTATAGCAATTTTTCTGTTGACATTTCTACAAAAGAGAAACAAAATCAGGGACAATGTTTTCAAAATTTCTTTTTTTTAAGATAAAATTCAGTACTCAGAATCTGTTGCCACCTAATAGAAATCGAATAAATGAAAATCAAACGTGTGGTATGTAACATTTCCTAGCTGTGAAAATGCAGCTACACTAACATTGAGAATACTTATTCAATTTTTTTCCTTTTTTGTAACAATCAAGACTTTGCAGTCTTTGACAAGTTCTAAGTCTCAAAAGTATATACAACATTGAAAAGAAAAGTAATAGGGTATGCAGCTGTCAAAATTCAGGGAATAATATGCCTGCTTATATCTATCTGAAGAAATGGCACTACAAGGAATGATAGGAAATTTTGATTTTGGAAACAAAGCCTGGGAGTAAGGAGCAGAAGACTTCATTTGGTGGGTTTTTTCCTTTTTAATGCATTCAAAAATATATATGGCTAATATATATATATTATATATATATATTCTTATATATATTATATATGAGGCTTTATTATTGGAAGCTTTTTTTAAATTATTATTTTTTTTTGTCTTGTTGTTTGTGTATATAGCTCATGTTTGAAGACAGTCCTCCCCCCTCCCCTTTCCCTGGTCCCTGCCTCTGGTCACTCCAGTTCCTTTCTCCCTGCCAGTTATTGGTTGATGATTGGCCCATTAATCTCTTCATTTTCTTTTCTGAAGCAATGTCCTCCTGGGTGAAGTCCCACATTACTGAGAGACTGCAGACCAGGCTGACCAGCTCTCCAGGAAGAGCCTTGGGGTAGGTGGCCCGTCTGAGCATGTCAGGAAACCTCCTGCAGGGCAGGTGTGTGGAGTAGATCTCCAGGCTTCTTCATTGTGATATTTCCTGTCATGGTGGAGGCAGTCTCTTTTTCTCCGGACCCTATGTTCTCTGGTTCCAGGGTCTCCCTGTTCTTACTGGCTGGGCTGTCTCTTCTATTCATTCCAATGACTGTTCCATGGTGCTGCTGCTTAGCCATATAGCTCTGGCATCGGGGGACCATCTCCCAGGCTCTGGCATCGGATAAGTTCCCAGGTGGGGACAGACCTCAGCAGATGGCTGGTCTGGCTCATCTCCTCTCTCATGGTTCACTGTTCTCCCTGGGGCCACTGCAAGATGGGGGGAGTTTAGCCCCAGCACCAGAAATGTTGTAGATGTTACTTGGTGATACATCTTTTTTTTTTTTTTTTTTTTTTGAGATTAGGTCTTGCTATTTTTGCCCGTGGAACCGCAGGCTCTCGTTGCCTGGGGTACCACAGACTCAAGCAACCCCCAGCCTCAGCTTCCCAGGTAGCTGGGATTACAGGTGCACGCCACCATGCCCACTGTTTTTTGGGACTAGGTCTCGCTGTGTTGCTCCAAGCAGGACTCAATCGGTGATCCCTAGCCCCAGCCACTTCATAGGCTGAAGCCTACAGGCACTGTCGGCTGAAGCCGACTGCACTCTAGTCTTATATAGTCTTACATCTCAGAGTTCTGACCATACTCTTTTTGGGCAGATGATGGGTGTGCTCAAAGCCTTTATTTATTTCTCTATTTGCTCCAGTATATTTGTATCTGGATTGTTGCTTTTCTTGTACATGATGAGGACTGATTGAGGTGGGAATGAGCCAGAGGGAAACCCCCCCTTCACTCACAGCTCACACAGATTACCAGCTCCCTTCTTCCCAAACCTGGAGGAAGTGGGGGCAAAAGCGCTGGGGCCACAGACAGTGCCACCAAGACAGACAGTGCCACCAAGAAACCCCAGCTTGCCCCCAAAGAGAGAAGGCCACACCTGCTTGCCATCCTGCACCCTCCACTCAAAAGAGCACAGGCCCCGAGAGCTAGAAGCTATTTTCTAATTATGAATTTTTAGTGTCTTTTATCAAGAAAAGAAAAAAAAAACTCCTAAATACTATTGATTATGAAGTATATTTACAAATACAGGAAGAAAGAATAATTATGGGTCCCAAGTGCCAATGATTATCAACTTTCAATCCTATATATAGTAGTAAGAACTCAACATCGTTAATAGGTTCTTGAAAACTGAACTGGAAATGACAAGATGACATAACAAAACCAGGTCCTGAAATAGCATCAGTTCAGATTGTTTTTCCTTGTTAACATTATAACAAAAAGATCTTGAATAAAATCAAGTTTTAGGGCATGTACCATTTATAGTCACTACTCCCTAATAATTTTGAAGCAGATCACAGACTTATTTCATGTGTATACATATTTGAGTATACATCTTTAAAATGTAAAGGCTCTTTATTTCATAACTACACACAGAAAGAGAACAATAATACCAGTCATCTAGTATTTTCATAGTTAACGTTATGTCTTGCATGTTTTATAGGTTGTATGAATTAAGATTCAAACATTGCAATTAGTAGATCTCTTACATCTCTTTTTTTTTTCTTGCAATTTTTTGTTGTAGAAACCAGGTCCTTTTTTCTGAGTGTACTTCAACTGAATTTTGTCATTTGACATGTTTCTCTGTTCTCTGTGTTTTCTGCAAATTAGTTAGATCTAGACTTGGTGACATTAATATTTGATGTTTTTTTGCTTAAAATGCTTTATAGGCATTGGGGTGCATTTCCCCAGGAAAGTACATAATGTCCAAAGATCTTTACTTTTGCAATTTTTTTTCTGAGACTAGGTCTCGCTATGTTGCCCGGGGAACCACATACTCTTGTTGCCCAGGGTTCCCTGGACTCAAATGATCCCCAGCCTCAGCCTCCCAGGTAGCTTAGGGATTATAGGCATGCACCACCATGCCCAACTATTTTTTGAGACTAGATCTAACTATGTTGGCCTGGGTGGGTCTCAAACCCGAGGACTCAAGTGATTCCCAGTGTCAGCCTCCCATCCTAGGCTTGGGATTAAAGCCACTTGCCACTGCAGCCAGCTTACTTTTGGGATGTTACCTGTTACTTGCGATCATTGCAAAAGTCTGCTATGCCAACGTCTCCATTCATTTTGATGATCTGAAGCTTTTTAGTAGATGGCTTAGCAAGGGGTAATGGGGAGAATATTTCCTGATTTAAAAAAAAATCATCACTTGAGTATTTATTGCTAGAATATTCCCTGATTTCTTACATCTTTGTTCATCTATGGCCTTCATATTCAAAGATCAATATGGGTGGTTATAAAATCCTTAGCTCACATTAAGTATCTTCAATAAATGTTGTCTTCTGGTAGAAAGTATTGCTATTATATATCTGATAGTAATTTGATTTTCTTTGCTTTGTAAGTACCTTGTTCTTTTTGCCTGGTAGCCGCACTATTATTTTTTTCTTGTTAAGATCATTAATTTTAATAGCATTAACCTTCTGGGCCAAATTTCTCAGGCACATAGTGTGTCTTCTTAGTATTTAGTTTCAGTATTAGGATTTATTTTGTCTCACTTTTTTTGGATTATAGCTTTTCATGTTTGTTCTGTTCTATTGTATTGATGAAGAACTGCTTTATATATTGCCTTACATCTTTTATAGATTTCATTTCCTGAAAATGTTAATGTTTTTTCCAAATCTTTATTCCTTGTCATTTTTCTCACTTTTAACTCCCATTTCCTTCTTTTTTTCATTTGATTGCATATATATTTTTTTCCATCCTTGTATACTCTGAGGTTTTCCCAGCACCTTGTCACCCATGAATTATCTTAATCTCTTGTGCCCATCCCTTTCCTGATTTTACCTCTCTTCCCCTCTATGCTTCAGTTCTGCTGACAGTTCGTTAGTTTTAAGTTTTTTGTTTTTTTGAGACTAGGTCTAGCTTTTTTTGCCCATGGAAACGCAGGCTTATGATGCTTGGGGTACCACAGACTCAAGCAATCCCCAGCCTCAGCTTCTGAGGTAGCTGGGATTATAGGCGCTCACCACCACCCCCCAGCTATTTTTTGGGACTAGGTCTTGCTGTGTTGCCCCGAGCAGGACTCGAACCACGATCCCTGGCCCCGGTCACTTCATAGGCTGAAGCTTACAGGCTCGAGCCACTGTGCCAGGCAGTTTTAAGTTTTACTTGTCCTTTTGTTCATTTGCTTTCCCTATACCCTGCATATAGTTGTGATCATTCAGTATTTCTCTTTTTCTTTCTGGCTTATTTTCTGCTAGCGTGATTCCTTCTAGGTCCAACCATCCCATTTCTTTTAAATTATTTGTTGTATTTTCTTTTTTAACCCTAGTCTTCAACTTTGAAATGGCTGCTTTGTTTCTGGGATTTTTACTTTTTTTTTTTTTACTTTTTTAACCTCTCATTTTTCCTTTTTACAAGTCATTTAAGAGATTTTCTCAGTGTAAGGTAGAAACAGAGCAATTAATTTAGGGTGGAAATGAAGATGTTTTTCACCCTTAAGGCTACTTGCTGTAAACAAAACCCTGAGAAAATGGCCCTGCTTGAGTCAGGCCAGTACCTGGTATACCTAGGAAGAATATGCATAGACACTCAGAGCTCACAGCAGATTGTCTTCCCACAATAGTTCTAGATTGTATTGTTCACACAGTGTAATTTAAAAACAATATATGAACTTGAAGATTCAAATTCATAAAGATTTCCTATCTGCTCATCCATCATTCTATCTGGAGCACTTATTTTCTTTGCTGTACATACTCAGAAGTTTCTCCTCTGTGCTTTGATCTCTGGGGGTGGAAGGAGGGCTAGTCCTGCATTATCAGATCTTTCTTTGGTCTCTTCACACTCAACTGCATATTGGAGCTTGCAGTGTCTGGTTTCATATCTGCAGTTCTCAGTGCAACCTGCTGAATTGTTGGGTGAATGCTCAATGACAATTTTAGGCTCCTCAGACTCTCACAGGCTGCAAAATGTCTTTGACTTATCTACTTTCTTCCTGACACCAGCAGAGTGTTGATTTTCCTGTTTTGGAATTCGTGGCTCTATCACATCACTTAATTTTATTGTGGTTTTGTCAGTCTTTCAATGGGGTGATAGTTAAAGGGTAGATCTGAAAGGCAGGGTGGAGGAAAACAACAAGATTGCTTGTTCTGGCTTGATTACACCCAGACATATACAGACAGGTTACATTCCAAACATGCACGCAGGCTCACCACCTTCTCCCTCTAGGAAAGTGTGATAACCATAAGGCTGAATCTAGTGCTTCTTGTCCTCATGGCACCTTAGGGTCAGAGTGTGGGGTTTAAAGGAATGATTCTGGAGTTATGGACAAGGTGGAAGAGTTCCCTGTGGTGGGGAAGAAATGAAGGATCTAAAGAGAGTGGGAAAGGAGTTGTCCACAAAGAGGTGACATCCTTGAAATGATGGTCTATTTGGTCAGTGAACCAAATTGTTTGGAAGGGGCTCTCCAGTCCATGAGTTAGTCCATTCATTCCTAAAGGACTTGGTAACTCATCCTTCTGGCTCTCAATTTCTTTTATTTGAAAATAAAAGAAATTTCACTGTCTCTGTGAGAAGGGAGGTTATACTTCTAACGTATAGTTAGAAGTGTAGTATAGTTAGGGATAGTTATTGTCCCCTCAAATAGCTATATTATAAAGAAATCGTGAAAATATCCTTTAAAAGAAGAATAAAAAAATCATTTGTGACCCACTCACTACAGTTTGGAGTGTAATATATTTGAAATTTTTAAGTTTTTTCCTTGGTTATAAATCATCTGCCCCAAAGAGGGAAAACTGACTTGCTTTAATAATAGCATTGAGAAATTTAAACCAGCCTTCATAGTTCCATCCACTAGAGACTGAAAGCAGCTGTGGAACCTTTTTGTGAATGTTCTTTGTTGTTCTTATCATTGGAAAATGAACACTGGGTTGTACACATGATCTTGAAGTAAAATGACATTTTACCAAGATAAGGTTTTGATAGAAATAGTCATTTGTTTGGCCAGTAATTATTTTTCCTTTCTTTCTTACTATTACATTAGTTCTTTACTTTTTCTGGAGGTGGCACTATGCAAAGCTGAAAAGAAATACATGTGAATCTATTCTTGCCAGTGAGATATGTTCTTTTTTCTTTCCCAGAAAAGTCCTTATATGGGAAAGATTTAAACTTAGCTGATATGGCCTGTTGATCTTTCTCTTTTCTTTCTTCGTCCTTCTTCCATTCTGAAACTTCCATGTGATGGTTACAGCCAGAAAGCCATCTTTTAAGGATGAGGAAAGGATTAAGGAACAACTGAGAAATGCTGGGTTCTCACACCATTAAGCAACAGAATCAATACTAGCAACTGTCAGCCTCCAGACTGCGTGTTCTTTTGGTTAAGACTCATTCTTTTGTATTTTCTAGTAAATGTAGCAGAACACAACTCCTAATTCCAGAAATAGATCCCACCCATTACTAATATACTCTGGGAAGAAGTAATATTTTGAATTTCTCCAAGCTGCATGTGACTGTGATGTTAAAGATATATACTGAGATTTATTTTTCTTTAAAGGATGCTCACTTTTTCCACGAAGACATGAGTTCCCTGCATTCATCTCTGGGGAAGAAATGCAAAACAGGAAATTCACATTATAAGGAAGAACAATAAATGGAGCCTCTTTCAAACAACATTTCTGTTCACCTTGAATTATTAATAAAAAGGCATGGATCACTTTATTTTGAAAATAAGCTATCAGTGGCACCACAATAATGCCTTGCTGAACTAAACAAACTCTAATGCCCTTTTGTAAACTAAAAAGTTCTATTCTTGAAAACCATGCCAACATAATGTGTGGCTGAGGAACTGAAACACTATAAAACATGGAGATAGATGATCCAAAATAAGTCAGGAGGAAACCTACCAAAATCAGTACATCTTATTTTACAGCTTTATTGAGAGCTAAGTGACATATAATATTGTGTGAATCTAAGATGTATACTATTTTGATCTGATACTTATATTATGCAAAGTGATAACCACCATACTGCTAGTTAACACCTCCATCAAATCACTAATTACTATTTCTTTTTTGTGGTGAGAATATTTAGATCTAATCTCAGCAAAATGTCTGCATCTTAAAAAAGGTTCACCTAAAAAAAATACATAAAATAGCCCACTTAAATGAAGGTAGTATCAATGCTATCATGGACATATATATTAAATATATAAAAAATAATGAGTGCTGTACAATTTATTTTCTTTCTTATCCCTTGCTTATCAAGAATTTTTAAAAACTTCTCTTTCTCCCTGGTTTAATGAGATCTTGTAAATTTGTCTTAACTTGGGAATGAGGAGAAATTTTGCTTCATCTTTATCTCTCAAGGAGACTTTGTACCAATATTTCCTATTGCTATGCTATTAGTACTTCCTCCAGCCTCCCCAGTTCAGGCTAACTATATGAAACTACCTTAGAAAACTATTGGACCTGCCATCATGTTTCCTGGCAGCATTAGCAAAGTATGACCTTTAAGAGTAAAAGAAGAGAGTTTAAAAATAGCAATATAAACAAGAATCTTTTACTTTGTGAAACCATGGTTTTTAAAGTATGTTCCAATATCTCATTGGCATCTCACATCCAACTTGTGAACAAGGTATCCTTTCTGTTCCTTGTCATTTTACAGTTGGGATAACCTAGAGGCCATGTGGTGCACTCAGCCAACCCTCCCTCCCCCAACCCCTGCTTTTCAAGGAATGCTATCTTTAAAAGAAAAGGTGGTTCATGCTCTGAGTTGATGCCAAAACAATGTTTAAATTAAGCACAGACCCTAAAACTGAAGAATGCCTGGAAAAGATGTATATCTACACAATGGAATATTATTCATAAATCAGAGAAGACAAACATCATTTGCAGCAACATGGATTGAGCTGGAAGGAATCATGTTAGCAGAAATAAGCCAGAAAGAAAAAGAGAAATACAGGATGAGGATGGTCTCACTTATGTGAGGGCTACAGAGAAGACAAACAAACAAATAGACAAGGAAAATTTAAAACTGCCAACGGAATTGAGGCATAGAGCAGGAGAGGGGGAAGAGAGTAAGGTTGTGGGAGGGGGAGGAAAAATAAACAAAGCACAGTTTTGGTTTGTTTTTTTTTACTTATAATTGATCCCACAAAGGGTGTAAAGGAACTTTTGTGTTTGAAAATGCAGAATCTAGAAACTTAAAAAAGACTCCAAATGTAATATGAGATGCAACAAATATAAGGAGATGTAAAAAGACATTATAATCCTGATAGGAAAGCTCTCAGAAGGAACTAATGAAAACCTATGTATTTTAAAAATTCCTTTATGATGATGGTCAAAACTCAGGATATTAGAATGGTCTCATTTTTAAAAATAGTTTTGTATGTATTCTTGCAGAAATGTTAGATGTATGCATATATAAATATTCTAGAATACCTGTAAATTATGTAAACTCTTTATGCATTCTATTCTATATGTAATCTACATGTTTATATCCCATGAATGGTGACACATTCCATACTCATCTGCTACCATCTCATCACTTCAGAGATGTCCCCTCTTTGTGAACCACTCATTTCCCACTCTCCTTAGAACCTTTACTTCCTCCCCACAGGGAACTCTTCCAACTCATCCATAATTCCAGAATAATTCCTTTAAACCCCACATGACTACAACTACTACTTCCACATTAGCTGCTACTTCTCTTGTTTACTGCTAAGCTCTATATTCTAGATTGTTTCTTTTTCTTAATTTCTCCATTCTAGTGGTTTTGCACTTGCTTTACTCCTTCATTGCTTTTGGTGGGTTTTTCAGGCCATGTGATCAAAGCAGTTCTCTTTCCAGGTCATTTTCTCTTTTTCTGGTTTCCTGTCTTCTTTACCAACAGCTTCTATTCCAGTTGCCCTCAATAAGCTCCTCTGAGCTCTTCCCTGATCCCCTTCTTTGACCTTCATATGTGATACCAGCCTTTCCCTACAGCATCTACTGTCTTAATGTCTCAAATTCATATTTAATCCCAGACCACTACTCAGAGCTTCTGCTTTCCTGCCTGGGGGTCTCTCCACTGCCAGAGGCACTTTTAATGACTCAAATGCTGTGTGTCCAGAACTAATCTTGTTTGCCTGCTTTTCCTTAAAGCAACACTGTCGTCATCCGCCCTGTTGCTCAAACCAGAAACTTAGGAGTTTTCATATTCAGTCCCTGCTTCTCTCTTACCTCCTATACCCAAGCCACCAATTTGCAAGTCCTGTTGGAGATCTCTCCACAGTGTATCTAAGGTATGCCACTTCTGTCCTCTCCAGTGTCCCCACTCTAGTCCAAATCACTGTTAACTCTCACATCAGCAGATCACAGCCTTTTGTGATGGTCACCCATGAGAAAAAATAAATTTGAGCATGTATCTCCAAGGTACACAAAGCATTTGGTAATGCTTATATTTTAATGTTTTATTAGTTATTCCTATTTTATAGACTTTTATTTTGTTTATATTTTTATTTACTATTTATACTGTGTACTATTATGATAACATGAACTTTACAAAACATGTCAAAAGACATTATTTTTAAATTTGTGTTTATTGAGGTAGCTGTATATATTGTAGGGGAATAGTTTCACACCTTTACAAATGTCTTTTATCACACCACACATCAATAACCCTCTACTATAGTTGATTGGGCCCCTTTGCTCTCACCTCTTCACCTTCTCCTTCTAGCCTCAGTACTACAGTCAGATTTCAAGAGTTTGTTTTGTTTCAGCCTCTTCATTTGCTTTATTTACGTTACACATAGAATGAATTTTTTCAGTATTTCTTTTTCTCCTTTGATTTAGTTTGTTTAGCATAATCCCTTCCAGTTTCATCCATGTGGTTGCAAATGGCAAGATTTCATCTTTTTTTCCCCAAATAGGTGAATAGTATGTATAAGAGATATTTTAAAGGGTGAGATTAAAGTACAGCATAATCTCTAAAGCAGTTTTTTAAATGTAATATTCATGTTAAAAGTTTTGCTCCATAAGAGGGAGATGATTGAATATATTTCTTTATTTTTTTAAATAATGATGTAATACTTTGTGACACAGCAATTTGAAGGATTGGTTCTAAGTTGAGTGGATTGTATCTCCTTGCTTGATTTGCATGAGAAAGATACCCATGAGACTTAGCACTCTAATATTTACACAAGGTGAGATATGTTATTATTATAATGGACATAAGACCTTGTTTCCATAGTCTTCTTGGTCATCTGGAATTTGGGGGCTTACTCCAGGACTTGGTTAGTTATTATTTTTGCTTCCTAATATGTCTGATTAAGAGTTTGTGTCAGCACAGATGACATGATACTCTATGTAGAAAACCTAAAAAAATCCACAGAAAAACTAATGGAAATAATATACCAGTTCAGTAAGATAGCTGGATACAAAATCAAGACACAGATCAGAGACCTTATATGCAAAAACTCTGTCAGGAGAAGACATTTAAAAAAATAAAAAAAACACTCCATCACTGCACCCCTGAAAATTAAATACCTGGGAATAAATCTAACAAAAGAAGTGAAGAATCTAAACAAAGAAAGCTACAAAACATTCTTAAAAGAAATAGAAGACATAAAAAAATGGAAAGACATTCCTTGCTCATGGATTGGGAGAATTAACATCAAAATGGCTATTCTGCCGAAAGCAGTCTACAGATTCAATGCAATTCCAATAAAAATTCCAATGACTTTTTTTTAATGAGATAGAACAAAAATTACTACAATTCATCTGGAATAACAAAAGACCTCTAATATTGAAAATCCTCCTGCCCAAAAAAAGAGAGAATGGCAGTATTACAATCCCAGTTTTCAAATTATATTACAAAGTCGTAATAACTAAAACAGCATGTTACTGGTACAAAAACAGACCATTAGACCAATGGAACAGAGTTAAGTGTCCAGAAATAAAACCACACATATATGGTCAACTAATCTTTGACAAAGGAGCAAAAAACATACATTGGAATAAGGGCAGCCTCTTCAATAAATGATGCTGGGAAAACTGGACCATTACATGCAAAAAATAATAATAATAATTCCCTCACACCTTGTACAAAAAAAGTCAACTCAAAATGGATAAAAGTCTTGGATCTAAGACCTGAAACCATAAAATACACAGAGGAAAACTTGGGCTACACCCTCCATGAATTACACTTCAGAAATCCACTTCAGGACACATCTACAGCTGGCAAAAAAATGAAGGAAAACAAACAGATGGGACTACATCAAACTAAAAAGCTCTGTACAGCAAAAGAGATAATAACCAAAACAAAAAGAAACCCAAACAATTAGGAGAAAATTTTTGCCCTCCATATGAATGATAAGGGTCTGATAACAAAGATCTACAAAGAACTCACACAACTTAAAAAAAAAAAAAGCAAAAAGCCCCGTTAAAAAATAGGGAGAACTAAAAAGACATTTCTCCAAAGAAGAAATACAGATAGCCAATAGGCATATGAAAGAATGCTCCACATCACTAATAATCAGAGAAATGAAATCAAAACCACACTGAGATACCAACTTACACCATTAAGAATGGTCCATATAGAAAAAATGGACAAGTGCTGGCATGGATGTGAAGAAAAAGAATACCCTTACACTGATGGTAGGAGTGCAAACTGGTCCAGCCACTATAGAAGTCTGTGTGAAGAACCCTCAAACAACTGAAAGTGGAATTACCATTCAACTCAGCAATCCCACTACTGGGAATCTACCCAAAGGATACAAAAACTTTCATAAAGATACCTGTATTTGCATGTTTATTGCATCACTATTTATAATTGGCAAGCTACGGAAACAATTCAAATGCCCCAAAACTGATGAATGGCTGAAAAAGATGTGGTATATTTATACAATGGAATATTTTTTTTAATATAGCTATCAAAGAAGACAAACTTAATGTCATTTGCAGCAACATGGATGGAGCCAGAAAGAATCATGTTGGCAGAAATTAGCCAGAAAGAAAAAGAGAAATATGGGATGGTCTCACTTATATGAGGGATTTAGGAAATTAAACAAGCAAACAGACAAGAAAAATTTTAATCTGCCAACAGAACTGAAGCATAAATCAAGGAAGGGGGAGGAGAATAAAATCAGGGGAGGGGGAGGGCACAAGAGATACAGAAGGTGCTTGGGTGATAAGGTGATGGGAGAATATCGGGATAAACAACAATGTAATATATCTATACATGTGTATATCTATACACGTGCAATCAAAAATAATTAAAAAATTTTAGACATTTGTATCAGATGTAAGAGAAGCACTCTGATATTTTTTTGTTAACTCTCTACTTGTATTAATAGTTTTATCCTAAGTCTGAGGTTTCTTTAAAATTTTTCAAGTTTCTTGTCCATCTTGTGAAGTTTGATTTTGGAAAGCTACCAGTGTTCTGTGAAGCTTCCACTTCAGAGAACACATACATCCCCAGGCCTATGGTCAGAGTTCCATGTCAATAAAGTAAAGGCCCTGTTCCAGAGTGACCTGAGGCTGTTTGAAGACAGACATTGTGAGCACCTGGTGGTGACTGTTCATGTATTAAATTCTGGTAAAGCTCTACCTCTTTTTAAGATGAAAATTAGACATTCTCTAGAAGTAGTTCCTTTCCACATCACATGGGACATATGTTGTTCTCATCCCACCCCAGGTGTGTGTATCCCACCTTGGAATGACTGTTTGGTCCCTACTTCTGATAATACAGTTAAATGTCCCCCGGATCTACTAGTTTGGCAGGTAAATAAACAGTTCCTGTTCACTTTGATGCTTCTACCCCAAGCCATCACCTTCATCTTTCTGCTTTCCTACCAGAGGAACCTGTTCACTTGAACTGCAGAACAATCCAGAAGTACTGGGAGCTTAGAGCTCTTAGGAATCCCTGAACCAGTGAGCAACAGGTTATTGGATAAATAGCCAGCTACTGCTTCCTGTGTGGGACAATTCTGAGATGCCATCAACAAGACTTCTCAGAAGTAGGATTGAATTTCAGTTGCCCATAGTAGTAAACTGCCCCCTAAAACATCCTTTATTAACTTGTCTCCCTTCTTTTTCTTCCCCTATGTCCTCACTTGTATGTTCTAAGGAAAACCTCAAATTTAGTAACAGAACAATTTTTATTTTTGCTCGTTGCTTCTGTGGGTTGGTCATTCAGGCTGGACTGGACTGAACTGCCTGACTTCTTTGCTTGTCTCACCTGGGATTAATTCGTGGCAGCAATCATCTGGGAGCTTGATTGGGCCTAAATGGCTTGCAATGAGATACACAGAGACATGGTTGCTGTCAGCTGGTGCAGCAAAGAAGCTTCCAAAGGAATGGCTACTGCTCCCCATGACCTCTCATCATCCCCTAGGCTAGTCTGGGACTCTTGGCATGGCATTCTCAGGGCAGCATGCCAAAAATGGAAGCCACAAAGCCTCATGAGACTTGGGGGGCAAAATCTCAGTGTCACTTTTATTGCATTCTTTTAGGCAAGGCAGGTGACAATACCCCACGTTCAGAGAGTGAAGAGATAAATCCCACTTCTTTTTCTTTCTTCTTGAGACTAGGTCTTGCTATGTTGCCTGGAGAACCACAGACTCACGTTGGCCAGAATACACAGACTTAAGCGAGTCCCAGCCTCAGCCTCCCAGACAGCTGGGATTACAGGTGTGTGCCACCACGCTCAGCTGATTTTTGAGACCAGGTCTTGCTTGCTTTGTTGCCCCAGGTGGGTCTCGAACCATTAGACTCAAGCAATTCCTAGTCTCCACCTCTCTTCTTAGGCTGGGATTAAAGACACAAGTCACCATGCCCTACCCTTAAATCCCACTTGTTGATGGAAGGAATGTCAAAGGCATATTGTACAGGAGCTGGCATACATGAAGGGGAAAGTGTTGAGGCCATCTTTGCAAACAATCTGTCCATCTGCCCTACTCTACTTCCCAAGTTAGGTATCATTCTAGGTCCTTGCATCAAAGTTGGCATTGGAGTGAATCCAAATGAAATTGGGGGAGGGCAGGAATTAAAGCTTTCATTTGAACATACAAAGTTTAAGATTCTTATTGGAGAACTCCAAAGGAAGATTTTGAATTAGCAGTTGGATATATGAATCTGGAATTCAGAACAGATGTCTGGGCTAAAGATACTCAATTTGGGAGTATTTGGAAAGACTCCTAGGATAAGCACATGTAGGGAATGAATGTAGCGAGAGAAGCAGCCAGAAGCATGAGCCCTGGGACAGATGTTGGGGAGATGGAGAGGGGCCAGCAAAGGAGCAGTCATTAAGATCCTGGAGGCTGGGAAAAGATGTTTCCAAGAAGAGTGAGTGATGAGTTGTGACAGGAAGAACATTCCATATGTTCTTCATGTAATGTGGATTGGGGCTATCATCTCATGTGTCAGAATTCTATATCCATTTCCATGATTTTCTAATTGATTCACCTATGATGATTATTTTACCACTCAAAGGTAAGTAAAACATCTACCGCCGGGGCAGGTCTATAAAATAAAAGGAGTTGAGAAGGAAGCCCAAGATTTAACACAGTAACAAGCTTAACAGTTTCTGTAGTCCTGGGAAATTTTCCATGATTTTATCCAGTTAAGACCCTGAATACAGCAATTACTATGCTCCTGCAGGAGGATCAAGTTATTTTAAAATCCAATTTTAAAAGAAAGTCAACAGGGATGCTGCTGCTTTACAATTAGGTCATGATCAGTTATTGTTCACCCCCAAATTACATTCTGATATGTTACTCTCAGCTCATTTTAGTAATTTGGCTCCTCCCTGCTCCCAGGAATACCTCCTCTAGTGTACCTAAACTTATTCTTGTCATGCATCTGTTTTATAATAATGCTGTAACTTCCCCGGTAGTGAATTTTATGCCTAATGAGAGTGAAAGTATCTACATTCAATCCCAAGCTCAGTGTCTCATTAGAAAAAAATTTTTTAAATTTTTTGTTTATTTACTAACTTTCAGTATCATACAACTTCAATCATCTTTGTATGGTTGTTGTTCTCCTTGGGTATGCCCCCTTCCCTCTATCCCCTCCTCACTCCAGTTGCTCGGGCTCCTCTTGTCACTGTTAGCTTGTCCATGTTTATAGCCTTTTAGTCCTTTCTTTTTCTGGAGCGATGTCCTTCTTTCTCCTGGATGAGGACCTGTGTTCCTGGGGCACAGTGTATCACGCTGCTCAGATTTCAGTCTTAACTTTCATTGGGCAGCCAGTCTGAGTTCATTTGGAGTCCATCAGTGCTGTTTCTTCCTGCAGGATGTCTGCTCCTTTCTATTCTCAGTGTTGTGTTTTTTTTTTGTTTGTTTGTTTTTGAGACTAGATCTCGCTATTTTTGCCTGTGGAACTGCAGACTCACATTGCCCGGGGTACCACAGACTCAAGTGATCCCCAGCCTCAGCTTCCCTCAGCTTCCCAGGTAGCTGGGATTACAGGCGTGCACCACCACGCCCAGCTATTTTTTTGGAACTAGGTCTCACTACAGGCCCCAGGCGGGACTCAAACCACAATCCCTAGCCCCGGCCGCTTCATAGGCTGAAGCTTACAGGCACGAGCCACCATGCCCGGCCTCTGTTCTCAGTCTTTTCTACTTCTTGTTGTTTGTTCTTTTTCTCCACCTCGTAGTTTTGACCTTGAGCTTTGAGGGCCTGTTTCCACTCCTTCATCAGTTGGGGAGTTCCTTTGAGGAGACGGATGTCAGCTGATAGTTGGTCTGTTTGGTCTCCATGATCATGGTTTGCTGCTCAACTGTTAGTCGACTGCCATATCCATGGCCTTCCTCCCACAATTCAGCGGGAGTGCACCTCACTCTTGTTGGGGGCCACTCTGAGGCAGAATTCTGGCTCCTAGGCCCCAGTGATGGTGTTGGAACAATCCTGCCGTGTTGTCTTTACATTGGTCTCACAGCTCTGCATTCTGTGGCTCTGCCCAAGGTTTTTTTGGTCCAACCAGGGAAAATGTGTGTCAAGGGCTTTTCATCATATCCTTCGCCTCATCTGTTTCTTCTATTGAGTTATTTGTGGTTTTCTTGTTTCTGATATGGACTGACAGGAGTAGGAGCAGACCAGAGGGGGTTAATTGCCCCCCTTACTGCTTGCACCCCGGCAGGGCGTCCCCCACCTCCAGTATGGTCCAGAGTGTCCACGCAGTGTACTCAAGCCTCATGCTCCCTCCCCGTACCTTGGCGTGGCAGCTGGGCCTGCTGGAATCCCAGGACCAAAGATTTGGCGGGCCTGGGGCTAGAAAAATTTTCCATTGCTTGTACACGCCATGACTAACAAGATTGAAATATGTCTATTGTTAATGACTGAAATGTCAACATATCTTTTGAAAATACAAGACAATTTCCTCTTTCCCTCTTTTCAGTGGATGCCAGATGGCAGTGGCTTATCACTGACCCATCCCTTCACCAAGTTCCTTGGGATCAATTCCCAAATATATACGTGGAACCAAATCCTTGTCTCAGGGGCTGCTTTTTGGGCACCCCAAACCAAGCCAATGTTCGTCCAAATACCTGGAATGCCTACTAACACTGGACCTACACTTTATTTGGCTATAAACAGTAGAGTCCAGTCAAAGATTTCATGGCCACATACCCGCCCCTTTGGGGCAGTCTGCTCTAAAACTGCTTAAGAAAGTATCTGCGTTTGCAGTCCCTCACTTGTCAGTCACAGCAAGAGAAGTTCTCGTTTCTCTTTTCAAGCAGTGAGAGAAGAAACAGATGAGCAGACATGTTCTATAACTTCAAAACCATAGCATAAGGTACACAATGCATAGAGCTGGTAAACTAGGTAAGTAAATCAAAACAACTTCCTTTCAGAAGCACCTCATAAGATGTCTTTTTTTTCTTTTGCCGCTGCGTTATTTCTCAAGTTGTGGTTTTAAGAGTTCTAAGAACTAACTCACTTAGCTTATTGTTGTCTCTGAGCTTTTGTTACCTCATTAGCTTGAGTGCTTTCAGGATGACTTTCTAATGCTTCACCTTCAATGAGTAAGCTCTCCTGGAAAAGAGAGAACACACCACTGTCATTTCTAAATTGATTTCACAACTTTACTAAATTATGTTTTCCACAAAAGAATATGAAAACGTTAGCTATTATAGGCATAATTTCACCTGACGAATGTGAAATTCAACTTTCAATAAAAAGACATGAAAGATGATGCTTCTTTCATGTGAAAAATACACATGATTTAACATTTTAAATATCAGTTACACATAAATGTGTCTGTAGATTTACTTCTTTCAAAATTTTTTCGAGTTTTACTGAGAAAAAAATGGCATGTATCACAATACTAGTTTGTTCGAAGACAACAAGATGGTTTGATAGATTAGTTCTAAATAAGAACTGAGAATATGAACATTTCAAGTCCTTAGTTCTTTGTTTGACTTTATGGCATGATTAATTTTCCTGTTCCCTAAGTATTTAAATGAATATTTCACAGTGGTGGTGATAGCATAATCAGAATAGAATAACAGTTGCTGACACATCTGAAGCCTGGTCTTTATAATGTGCTTTTATTTATTTATTTTAAATTTTTTCTTATTTTCAAGCCGGGCATGGTGGCTCGTGCCTGTAAGCTTCAGCCTATGAAGCGGCCGGGCCTTAGGATCGTGGTTAGAGTTCCGCTTGGGGCCAGAACAGTGAGACCTAGTCCCAAAAAAAGCTGGGTGTGGTGGCGCATGCCGTAATCCCAGCTACCTGGGAAGCTGAGGTTGGGGATTGCTTGAGTCCGTGGTACCCCGGGCAGTGAGAGCCTGTGGTTCCATGGGCAAAAATAGCGAGACCTAGTCTCAAAAATAAATAAATAAAATATTTCTTACTTTCATGCATTGGTCATATTTGTATAGTTATTGTTCCCCTTAGGTGTGGCCCTCCCATCAACATACCATATACCACTGCCCCGCTCCCCCTTCCCCTTCCCCACTCCGATCACTCCAACCCCTCTCGCTGCAAGTCATAGATTGATGCTTGGCCACTGGCCCACAGGTATCTTCTTTTTTTTTGAGACTGGGTTTCGCTATTTTTGCCCGTGGAACCACAGGCTCTCGTTGCCCAGGGTACCACAGACTCAAGCAATCCCCAGCCTCAGCTTCCCAGGTAGCTGGGATTACAGGCGCACGCCACCACGCCCAGCTGTTTTTTTGGAACTAGGTCTCGCTACGGGCCCCAGGCGGGACTCGAACCGCAATCCCTGGCCCTGGCCGCTTCATAGGCTGAAGTTTACAGGCACGAGCTACCGTGCCCGCTCCCCCCCCCCCACCTTTTTATTTGAAGTAATGTGTTTTTCCTGGGTGAGGACCTGTGCTCCTGGAACACAGCTGACAAGGCTGCTCACATCTCCAGGAGTAACTGTGAGGCAGGCAGCCAGGCCAAACATGTCAGAACCTCTTGTAGGGCTGGTGAGAAGCTCTCCAGGTGTGTGGTTCTCCAGGTTCCATTACTGGCACTTCTTATAAAGTAGGAGACTGTCTCTCCAGACCCGTGTGTGTTCACTGGGTTCCGTGCCTCCTCATTCATGCTGGTTGCTTCCTCCATTCCAATGTCTGTCCCATGCTGCTGCTTCTGAGCCTTACAGTTCTGGTGTCTGGTGTGGGGAACCCAACTCGCAGCCACTGGTGGCAGTGGAGAAGTTCCCCGGTGGGGACAGACCTCAGCAGGTTATTGGTCCAGCTCATCCCTCTCTCATGGTTTACAGTTCTGCCATGGGACTGCAGTCACAGCTCTAACGCTTCCCTCCAGCACTAGAAAAAATTGCACTCATTGCACTCACATTGCACTCATCTCTGAACCAAGGGTTTGTTTCCCCAGCCTTTGGAGATATTGTAGGTGGAGCTCAGCAACAGGTCATCACTTTAGTTAGCCTCACAGTCTTGTCTCTTGTGGTTCTGACCATGCACTGTTTGGGTCCTCCCCGGGTGGTGGGTGTGTCCAGGGTGTTGATTTGTTCCTCTCCTGTATGTCTGCATCTGGAGTGTCTGGTTTTCTCATCCCCAGAGCAGGTCTGATTGAAGTGGGAGTAAACCAGAGGCTGACTCCCCCCAGTCTGTGCTCCAGCAAAGGCTGCCAACTCCCTCCTCCCCCGGCCCACATGGAGGCAGAGCCTAGCTTCCCAGGTGGAGAACCCTAGACCCCAAGACCTGGTGGCGCAGGACTCAATGTGAATTTTTAAGTAGAATCTCAGCTTGCATTTATTTAAATAGTGATGGATCCTTCAAAAGAATGTTTCTCAATGTATTTTTGAGTCTCTGTGGATCAAAACATACTTACAATCATCCTTCTGGGTTGAAACTAGTTTGTTAGCCTTGGATGTATTCTTTTGAGTATCTCAAGAGTGCCAAATACTTTTTCTTTGAGAAGAGATTTGTTTTTCAATTCACAAGACATTAATTTATGTTAATTTGATGACAAACCTAATGAATAAAATAGGTGATCAAACTAGTGGTATTGGTTTATCAGAAAGACCAGGCAGTGAAATAATGGGACAACGTTGTGCCCCTGAGTCAAATTCATGGGATCCAGAGTGTTTGGGGGACATTCAGCAGGATCTCTGGAGCTGCAGTTCCCTGACAGCTGGGCCATTTTCTGAATTACAGTACCCTAGCACTTTCTATTGTGCGGTGCATTATGGGTGTTCAGTAAACATAGGCTAAATGACTGAATAAATAAATGCACAAATTCACTTTGGTGGTAAGTCAAAGTACCTAACACTCACTGACTACATAGTTTTGAACTTATTTTAAAAAGACAATAGTTTCCAAAATTTGTATCTACACCAGTAAACTGATAGTTTAAAGGAAATGCCCTACTCAACATTATTTCTTTTAACATGACACCATTCACAGAATAAAATCCATTTTGCAAAATAAAAAAATACTTCCAAAGGCATTTTGTTGGGTAGATGGGACAGATGTCTCCTCTGTCTTATAGATTAAAATATTAGGGTGCTGGAGAGCTAAACAATTTGTCCCAAACTAGATTTATTAGCTAGAATATTTTTATCCACTACTTTACTAACAGTAAAGATCCTAACTCATTGAACAAATGGAAAGTTATGAACACATGGTGTTAGGAACAGAGGAATAACTGCTCCTAAATTACTGGGACAATTGGAAAGAAAGGAAGCTTGAGGCATGTGCCTGTAAGCATGAGCTTAGGAAGCCGTGGTGGGGCTCGGGCATCATGGTTCAAGTCCCGCTCACTTGGGGCAATGTATCGAGACCTAGTTCCCAAAAAATAGCTGGGCGTGGTGGCGTGTGCCTGTAATCACAGCTACTGGGAAGCTGAGGCTGGGGATTGCTTGAGTCTGTGGTACCCCGGGCAACGTGGGCCTGCAGTTCCATGGGCAGAAATAGTGAGACTTAGTCTCAAAAAAAAAGGGGGGAGCTTGAGATGCAACTAGGGAGGAAGAAAATGGGAGTGGATCCTATGTCCCCTATAATCACCAACTAATGACTAGAAGAATTGCCCTTAAACCTAGCTCTCCACTCATCTGTATGCGGGATATAGGGAAAACAAACCAACAAACAAAAGGACAAGTAAAATTTAAAACTGTCATCAGAACTGAAGCATGGGGGCGAGGGGGGTGTAGAATAGGGGGAAGACTGGGCACAAAAGATTTAGATGATGGTTCAAGGGTGACACGGTGGTGGGAGAATCTTGGGGCAGACAATGATGTAAAGCAAAATAAATAATAGTTTTAAGAAAAGTTTTTGTTTTAAGTTAATGTGCTATAATAAAAAGTTCATAGGAATTAATGCATTTTACCCAGCAAATACATCATAATTTTATTTTGGCTGAAATTAAATTCTATTTATGTACCTTATGCGTTTTGGTTCCATTTAATACATTTCACAAATAAAATTGTGAAAAGAATCAAAATTATACAAACTTTTATTTGTTTTCTTCCCTGACTTAAAGTTTTATTGCATCGTTAAAACTGGTAGCATTGTTCTATGTCCCTTACTAAGCATTGAGAGTTTGCGAAATATGTTTCAGGAAGTTTTGAAGTGACATTCTTTACTACAGAGAACTAATGTTTCCTGTGAACATCTATACTAAGTCCTCCAAGGAAATTCCAGATTTCAATTATATCAGATTTATAATTAGCATCCTTAAAATATAAATTTTGCCAATGTAGCAGATAGAGCAACTGGATTGACCATTTTCATTTTCTTGCAGAAATCAAATAACACAGTTCAGGCTAATTCCCAATTGTATTAACAGTAACTTGGTGGGGTTTACGGGAACAGAACCATTGTTCTCCTTCTCTTCTTCCTGTCTGAGTCAAAGACTCGTGGCTGCACATCCTGGAACCATCTTGCCCCGGGCAGGTGAAAGGTAAAGCCTAAGAATAGAAGACCAGGGAGCCAGGAGAAACCTGGGTCCTTACTGACCATCTTTGAGCAGCAACCTGACTGCCTTCCTTTCAACTCTTTCTTACCAAGTGAAAACCAAATCCCTGTTTATTAAGGCTGTCTTTGGATTTTTGTTTACATGCCTCTGGATGCAACGATTTCCTGGCACCACCAGCATTTCCACTTTTAGACATTTTAAAGTTCTGATAAGAAGATCCAGTGACAGAACCACCTCTATGCCAAATCCTCCCATGCCTAACTACTGAATACAATTCTTCCATCTACAATATGTGTTTCTGTAACAATAGTTAGCTCATGCACAGTTAACATACAGGGTGACAAGGACAGCATAACAAAGTTTCATTGGTTTGTAGGATACTTTTCACAGCACATTAGATCTAAACGTGAAGCTCTAAAGGGGGAAAACTGAAAGTTTGATGGGTTCAGGAACCACCCATCTTTCTTCAGTAGAGATAAAGAAACAGTCTTTAATTGTCCTACCCTATAAAAATTCCAGGAGACTTTTAACCCCTTTAATTCTGTCACTTATCTACTTTCTCAAGGGGCACTGTGAATCTTAAAGGGGAAGACACTGCAGAAACTGACCGACATAAGGGGGGAGGGGTGCAGGTTGAATGTGCTAATATTTTAAATCAGAAATATTATTTTCCGGATCGACCGGCACATGGGTCTCGCGCTGGCACTGGAGCCCGCGCCCTCCGCGGCCACGCGACGATGGCGTGGTCACTGCGTCCTGCATGCACTGGCACCGGCTCCACTCGCCTTTCGAGGTCGGGTGGGGTAGAGCTGGGCTCAGCCCGCCGGGCCTGGCTGGCACCGACCCCACTGCACATCTGAGCCCTGTGAAGAAGCAGGGCGCGCTGTGGGGGTGGGGGAGAGGGGCACAGGGATGGCAGGGGGCACCCGGGGGAAGGGGGGGCCGGTCCACACCACAGACCCCTCTGGGTTTGCCTCCACTCATGAGAGCCCCAACCAGGAATAAGTATCTTAAGACAATTATTCATTCACAGAGACCAAATGAGTGAGGTACTGGAGGAAAGACCCTAAAATTGTGCCACCCGGGCAGGACTCAAGGGGAACAGGGCGAGCACCACCCAGCACTGAACTGGGAGAACTAACAAAATACGACGCCTACGATGCCTCTGAGGAGCTGCAAACAGAAACCTGGCACAGAGACGCTGTCAATAAGGGCACTGCGCACCCTCTTTGCTTAGAGGGAAGAGACTGCGGAAAGC
>PVHY01016973.1:0-32005 GCA_004024945.1 Uropsilus gracilis
TTTTTTGGAACTAGGTCTCACTATACGGGCCCCAGGTGGGACTCGAACCGCGATCCCTAGCCCCTGCCGCTTCTTAGGCTGAAGCTTACAAGCACGAGCCACCGTGCCCGGCCTAAACTCATTCTTAAAATTCCCCTCCTTCCTTTGTAGGTTCTCCACCAGAATCTTTGTTCCAAGGCCTCCCCTGAGGAATCATCTTTGTCCTCACTTCCCATTTCCCCTTATGTGGATGAACCCTGGAAATATCTGGATTCAGAAGGTACCTTTAAATGGGAAGGGGAGTTAAAGATGGAGTCTGAAATAAATGAACACCAGTCAGCAACATGTGGTCTTTCAGAATACCAGAGCCGCTATGGGTCTCGTCCTGTCTGGGCTGACTACCGTCGCAACCACAAAGGTGGAGTACCCCCACAACGGACTCGAAAGACATGTATTGTGAGTTTCTGAGGGTGACACATAAATGGAATGTGGAGTAGGGGTGGAGGCAGTGGTGACAGTGGCAGCCACACTTTTTCTGACGGATCCTTGAACATCATCACCTTCCAATTCTCTTTATAGCGTAAAAATAAAGTTGCTGGGAACCCTTGCCCCATCTGCCGGGATCACAAGCTGCATGTTGACTTTAGGGTAAGGAGGATCTTTTCTCTAGAATAAGGCTTTGGAAGCTCCTCGCAGTGCTAAAGATATGACTGGGCACCCCACTCTTCCATATCCTAGTGCTTCCACAACCCATTTTGTATTGATTTTCTAGCAGTATAGAAACATCCCTCTTGTCAACCTTTCACTCTATTATGCCAAAAAGTTTTGTTCTTAAGAAATTTACATTGTAAGTTAACAGGCAAAAAATGTCCTTATTTCTAATGGAAGAGAATTGCATAAAAGCTCATATTCATTTCCCATATTGACATTTGGTAGTATCCTGAGACTTGGGGGCTATAGGACCGATTCATGAAGCAAGGTCTACTATCTATGTATTTTTTCAAAAGGCCTTTGCTGTCAGAAGGACACTACTTGCGCCTTAAAGGATTTAAAAACCTTTTAGAGTGATAATGGGAAGGTTTTCCTTTGAGCTTGCAATGAAGGACTCAGTGGCTAGTCTTAAGGGAAGTTGGAGGGCATTTTTGTATGAGCAACTAGCATGTAGCACTTGGGCCCTTCTGATCACTAGAAATCCAGTAGATAATGTCAGTTTTAACTGTGTGTGATTGGCCATAACCACTTGTATAATATACAATCAATTGTATACCTGAGAAAGAAGGCTACAAATTGAACAATGGAGTTCATTTTGCCTGCCTCCCCATGCTCCAAGTGTATCCTTTTTTTCTTAGGAAACTCACTTTTGTGACTCGCTTGGCTAATTAAAGCTATAAAGTTAATCTTAATAAGCATATACATTATTTACATGCTCTATATTTATACAGTAATCATTTATACATGTGCATTGTAACACGTGCTGCATTTTCTGGGTGATTTCAGGGATTACCATCTAACTGACTCCAATTTTTTGCATGAAGGGCCCCCTGCAGAAGTGTTCTGTGAATCTTGGTGACAGAATGTAGGACATGCATGTGAAGTAGTTGGGAGGCAGGAAATGGGAAAAGCTTCCTGGGTTTTTAAAATATTCAGTGAAGTGATGGTTCTAAACTGAGACATGAAGGCAGATAGTAACTGGAGCATCTCAAGGGGGCCGGTCACTGTGTGGGTGGGTAGGGATGGTGGATTTTCCCTAAAGGTCTTGCTCTCCCCTCCCTCTCATTTTTCTTCACCACTCTCCTCCACAGAATGTGAAGCTCTTGGAACAGTTTGTCTGTGCCCACACAGGCATCATCTTCCATGCTCCTTACACAGGTCAGCCCAATGTCCTGCCAGCACCAGAATAGCTTTTCCTTTGGGCACTCCTTTATTCAGTCAGACCCAAGGGTATTTGTTGAATGACTCCATTAAGGCATAAAAAAGTGTGATTAAATGTTTAGAAATCTTGGCTTCATGGAGAACCTCACGGTCTAAAACAATGACAAATGGATAGAAGATACAGGCAAGTATCAGTGTAAACAAACTACTTAAATGTAGCTCTTGAAAAAAAGATAAATGTTAATGACTCTCACCTTAGTATGTGATCTCTTCACTTTCTCAAAAACCCTGTTCAAAAATTGGCAATCACATAAGCCTTTGTATATCACTAGCGGTTCAGTTGAGTTGCCCAAATTTGGTTTTATAATACTAACAAATTCAGAATTACATCTGTTTCCTACCTATGGGCCAGGCCTGACTCACTGCTGTATACTTGTGTTTCTCAAGGACAGAGTGTGGCAGATTTTATTAGCTGAGACAGACTGTAGGGTCCACAAAACCTAACATAGAAAACATGTAACACATGACCTCACACAAAAAATCTTAACTCCTACTTTGAAGCAAGACACACTGGAAAAGGATCCTCTGAATATCCCACTTGGAGGTGACAACTAGGCCAGTGGAGTAGGAGTTAACAAGGGTTTTTGTAGTCAAACCATAAAGGATCAAAGGAAGTATTTTACTACTCTTTCAGATGGCTCTCTCCAGATATGAAATCCTCTCTCTGGATTACTGGGCACGACCCTTAATTAACCCCACTTACCTTTTCATTTGTGTTTTCCCTGTCTTGGAACCTGTAACATCAAACGGCTTATAGTAGTTAGACACTCTTAAGTCTTCATCTTAGTTCTGAGAGACAAAGAGAGGGTATTCTTCCCATAAGACAGTAAGAAAACAGGATCAAGGGGATGGGATCATTGAGTAGAGTCAGGTTTTCTAACCCCAATTCTTTATCACTCCATAGCAGCAGTTGAGTTCTTTTGTTTATGTGCCTTTTGGAACATGCACTGAGTTTCCTTTTTTTCCTCACTTAGGGGTCTGTATGAAGCAGCACAAGAAGTTGACTCAGGCTATCCAGAAAGCCAGGGAACATGGTAAGTATGAGCTGGAGAAAAAGCAGTTTTATTCAGCATTAATGGAGGGGAGTTAGGGCTGAAATGGGGGGATATAAATGTTCCCACCTCTATGAGAACATAGTATACAACATGTTCTTCAGACTCTCTTCTGTCATCATTTCACTGTCCCTTATTCCCTTTCCTGAATCTCTCACCTTGTCATTACTCCTTCCCTTATTCCTCTTCTCTCCTGTCTTGTTACAACATTGGTCCCAATGCCATAGTCAAGTCATAGGAGAATCTTTGTGTGAATTTTAGGTCCTTGTGACCACTACACAAGTTAGGAAAAGGTACTCTTCCATTAGATCATCTTCCTAGCCCTGGTGTTGGACTGTGCAGCTTGGCAGGCAGGAGCCTGGGCTTATCACACTTAGCCCTTGGCAAGGTAACTCGGTGCATTGTGTATCATGCATAAAGATAATCAGTGACTAGACCCTTCCTCCCATTGTTGGTCACTTTCTACTCTGTTAATCTGAGCTACCATCTTCTGACCCCACCCCCCAACTGCTCCCTCTTTATTTTTTTACTCTTCTAGGTTTCCTGAGTTACCACATTCCCCAGGTTGAACCTCGAGACCTTGATTTCAGCACCTCTCATGGAGCAGTCAGTACTACTCCGCCAGCCCCCACCCTGGTTTCAGGTGACCCCTGGTACCCATGGTACAGCTGGAAACAGCCACCAGAGAGAGAGCTGGCCCGACTTCGCCGACTCTATCAGGGTCATCTCAGAGAAGAGAGTGGCCCCCCACCTGAGTCAATGCCCCAGGTGCCCCTCACAAGTCCAACTGGAGCCTACTCCACTGAGCAGGCAGGCCCCCAGAGTGCTCTATCCTCCACTGAACAGGATGGACCCCAGGGTGCTCCATAGGAGCAGCTATTGAATGGGAAGGGAGGTCAAGGGGTTAGGAGATCATGCCCAGGAATTTCATATTTTATCTGTAGCTATTTTGTGGGCAATGACTAGCATAGAGGCAGAAGAAGGAAATGATTGTTGAATGCAGTAAAATACCTCTGAGACCAAGAAAGGGAATCTAGGTGCTAACAAGGCACCAAAAGTAGCGGAAACCAAAACTAAACAGGGAAAGAAGCTGATAGCTAAACCTGGCACTCTGGGTTCTTCCATCCAGGTGCACAATTGCAGGATGTTTCAAAACAACAATAATATTTAATTATAAAGGGAAATCAAGACTCACTGGGGCCATGAGTGGTCAGTCTCTTACCCCAGTTACTGTCCAGTATTTAAAGTTCCAAAATAAAGCAAAGTGATACCAGTTCTCAGAGTCATAAAATGCTCCAACAATATGCCCATATAAAGTCCAATACTATAAACATTACTCTGTTAATTCTAGAGCTTAAGATACTTGCCCAGGTACAGTCTACAACAGGATGAGGAGAAGGGGTGGAGGAGAAGTAAAACCACGGAAATCGACAAATGAGCCCATGACTTTTTCTTTTTTCTTTTTCACAAATCAAATCCTGTTGAGTGTCTTGCAAGTTTTTTTTGTGCTTTAAGATGAATAGTGCAAGGAGAGGTCCCATGGGCTGGGCATCCATGGGTGTTTGGTCCCTTCTAGGGTGCCAGATGAAATGGGGTACTAAGAAGCACTATTAGTTACAAAATGAACTACAAAGAGGGACCAGATGCAAACTATGGTGCGTATCACTGGAAGAACTCGGAGAGTGGTTTAGCTATTTACTTCTTTCCCTATTTTGGTTTGTTACTTTTGGTGTCTTGTAGCACCTGGTTTCAGGAGGACTAGACAGGGGTGAGTGTGAAACCCCCAACCCGTGCATGTTGTAAATAAATGGGCTGAATGTTCTGTTTCAGACTTCTGCCAACTCCACGTTTCTGCAATAAAGCAATGAACTATCTCCTGCGTCTTGGGCTGTTTCAGATAAATGCTTTACCTCTGGGGGGAACATGTGGGAAGAGAAGAGGTCAGGTTGGAGCCAGCCTGACCAGTGACTTGGGACCAGAAGCCACGATGCTAGGCCGAGGGAAAAACGCAGTTCCTATGGCACCCACTGCCACGGGGGATGGAGATGGGAGGAGTGGCTTTGCTAAAGGACACCCATAGGGCCTAAAGAACGGGGTCTCCAGGACTGCCTCCCATAATGTGGGGGCGGGGTGTCCAGGCACGGGGTGGGGCCCCGCTATGGGCGGGCCTTCGGCTGGGCTGGGGAACGCGGAAAAAGAAGACCCTGAAGGGTGGGGCGGAAGTGACGTCGCGCGGGGCGGACCAGGCTGCGCACAATGGGCCATGGAGTTCCCGTTCGATGTGGACGCGCTGCTCCCGGAGCGGATCACGGTGTTGGACCAGCACCTGAGGCCTCCAGCCCGCCGACCCGGAACCACAACGCCTGCCCGGTGACATCTCAAACCTGCCCCAGGGCCATTATCTCCTGTTTTCTCTGGAAACCTGGTCCAGGCACCACGCCCCCTTCTCATTAGCGGCAGCTCCTTTCCTTTTCCTGGCTCGCCCTTTTGGTGACTTTTGACCTCAGACCTAGTGGGATTAATGCGTGCTTAGATCTGTGTCCGTTCACTCCCAGGCCCAGTATGTGGTCCCAACCAAAGGATGTGGTTGACTAGACCTTCATAATTCCCCACAGAATCTCTAGAGAGAAGGGAGTGTACGAGGCTGACAGGAGGTGCGGCATAAGTTTGAGTTCCAGCGGGTTGGGGTGGAAACCCAGAAAGGAAGACAGAAAGGTGAAGTCAGAGTCTTCAGTACTGAACCTTGATTGGAATTAGGGCCCAGTTTTCCAGGGAGTCACTGTCCAGTCACCCTCTGATTCAGTACCTGACTTTAAAATCTTTTTTCTTTGTATAGTATTGATCTGCAACAGCAAATCATGACGATTGTAGATGAATTGGGCAAGGCTTCTGCTAAGGTACTAGGGAGTCTAGATGGAGTAAAGGGGAGGCCTTTCTGGGGACAATAGATAAAGGAGGCGGGGGTCCTTTGGAAGGGACCTGCAGAAAGGCTTTCTTCGCTCATTGGCAGGCCCAGCACCTTCCTGCTCCCATCACTAGTGCATCAAGGATGCATAGTAACCGCCATGTCATGTATGTGCTCAAAGACACTTCAGCGCGACCGTGAGTGCCAGATGCTCTTCCATTGTACTTCATTCCTTCCTCCCCCAACCCCCTCTCCCTCTTTTTGATGCTACCATTTCCAGCTGGTTCATTTTCCCCATTCTATAGGGCTGGAAAAGGAGCCATTGTTGGCTTCCTCAAAGTTGGATACAAGAAACTGTTTGTACTGGTAAGTGTTAGGAGCTGTGTCTTGGTTCCTGAGAACAGCAGTGCTGGTGGTTGGGAGGTGGCAATGGTGTCTGGGTCCCAGCAGGGTGTGGTGGTGCGTGCCTATAATCCAAGCGCTGGGAGGCAAGAGGCCAGGGATCGCTTGAGTCTGTGGGTTCAAGACTACCCTGGACAGCATAGCAAGACCTGGTCTCAAAAAAGCAGCCAGGCGCAGTGGCGGGCACCTATAACCCCAGCTACTTGGGAGGCTGAGGCTGGGGATCACTTGAGTCTGTGGGATTGAGGTTACTCTGGGCAACATAGTGAGACCTAGTCTCTTAAAAAAAAAAAAAGATGTCTGGGTCCTGAAAGACATTTGTTATTCTTTATCTCTTAGGATGACCGGGAGGCTCACAATGAAGTAGAACCATTGTGCATTCTGGACTTTTACATCCACGAGTCACTTCAACGTCATGGCCATGGGCGAGAACTCTTCCACTATATGTTACAGGTATCACTTGTCTCTTCACTAGTCTGTCCAAAGTAAGGTCAAAGGCTTACAACCTTTGCTCTAAAACCTTCCAGAGGATCTGCCCCAGCCCTCATGTTCCCATATCCTCTGACTCCAGCCCCCATGTTCCCATATCCTCTGACTCCCTCCCCAGGCTCATGGCTTCTATTGGCATGCTCTCTCTGCATCTCCTACCCTGAGTCTCCTGTTCCCCGCAGAAGGAGCGAGTTGAGCCACACCAGCTGGCCATTGACCGACCCTCACAGAAGCTACTGAAGTTTTTGAATAAACACTACAACCTGGAAACAACAGTTCCGCAGGTTAGAGACAAGGAAGGTGCACTTCCCAAGTATTCCATAGTCCCCATTATGTAGGATTCACTTCATACATGTACGCTTGTTCTTTTTTTTTCTTTTTCTTTTTTTTCTCATTCAATAACTATTTCATTCATCTATTTTGAATCTTAACCTTGAGCTGTTTTGTACACCTAATAATGTTTGTGCACCAGATATATCTAGTGTAGCTCCTGTGTAACCAACCGTTATTAAAGGTTGGTTCCACAGGAATAGAATATAGAATAATAGACATTCCCTGTCCTTAGGGAACTTTAGTTTAATATGGGAAGCTGCTTAGTTTATAAATAAAATGTGGTAGTGCTAACTAATGCTATCCAATGATTGAACAAATAATTATTTAGCACTGGACACTGGGAATATTTATTGAATAAGACAAAACTGCTTGTTGGGCTTAGATTCTAATTGAGGAGACAGATATCATAAGCAGTTAATACGCTATGGTTGATGATAAGTGCTCTGAAAAATAAGAGCAGCTTGGGAGTGCTACAGTGAGATGGGGATGTGTGGGATTGGAACTTTAAATAAGATAAGCAGTGAAGGCCTTGCTGAGAAAGTGTCATGTGAGCAGTAACTTACAGGTGGTAAGAATAAGAATTGAATATTCCTGAGAGGAGAGCATTCCAGGCAGAGAGAATGGCTGGCTAGTTCAGAGGCCGTGAGGTGAGTGTGCCTTAAGTGAACTGGCTGGTGTTCTTAGAGCAGCGTGATACGAAAGGGGTCGGACAGTGATAGAGGAGGTCAGAGCAGTGATGGGAGAGGAGAGATGTTTCAGGTCTAACAGCTACTGCAAAGATTGACTTTTACTCTAAATGAAAAAAGCAGAGTTGTTAGAGGGTTTTGAGCAGTGGGCTGATAGGCTCTGACTTACTTTTAATCAAACCACTTTGTTGAAACAGAAGTAGCAGAGCAAGGGCAGAATTAAGGAGACCAACTTGGAAGCACCCATCCACATGAAAAATGGCGGTGGCTTAGACCAAGATGGTAGCAGTAGGGGTAGTAAGGAGTGGCTAAATTTTAAATATTTTGAAGTTATAGCAACTAAGATTTCCTGATTGATTCTATGTTGGGAAAGAGAGGTGGTTAAAAATGACCCCAGAGCTGAGAGAGGTATGGTAGAGCAGCTCTGGGGGAAAATAGAGGGAATCCACTTTGATTATGTTATTTGGAAATGTCTGTGATAAGTCCAGGTTGAGTATATAGTTGGATACTTCTCTGGGAGTGGAGACAAAAGACGTGGGCTGGACAGCTTTCAGCATATGTGAAGTATGAAAGCACTGAGACAATGAGATCACCAGGAGGTGATGATAGAGAAGTGGTTCAAGGGAACCCTTGAAACTTTGAACATGCTTTCAAGAGGTCAAGGAGGAGAGGTTAGAAGTGCAACTAGAGATTGACTGGTGAAATAGATGGAAATTTATAGGTAAGGTGAGCTGGGGAGCCAGTGAAGAAAGTATGTGAGAAGAAAGGGTGGTCACTGAGTCTGCTGCAAGTATCAGTGAGGTGAGAGGAGGTCTCAGAAATGACTGCGGTTCAGCTGCCTGGGGATCCCGATAGTAGTTTCGGTGCAGTGGTGGGTGGAAGCTTGAATGAGCGTATTTAGGAGTGTAAGAAGCTAAGAACTGAAGATAGTTAGAATAGGTCACTTTTAAATGCCGTTTGAAGAACAGAAAAATAAAGCACAGGTAGAGGAGAAGTGGATCAAGCCAGGGATGATTCTTTCCACTGGAAGATCTAACAGCATAAGACTCAGAGAGGAAACTTGATGTTAGAGAATGTGGTGAAACAATGTCCATGAGTGGGCAGGAGGGTTAGGATTGAGTGGGAGCAGGGACAGTGACTCCGTTGTAACATGACTTGATTGACATGATTATGGGGGAGGCATAAGGATATGGGAATAAGACTGCCTTTGATGGGGGTTGGGTATGGAAAACCTTGTTTTAGGTTTAGTCTTGAGAAGTGTTGGGGGGGTGAGTGGGTGGGCTAACTTCCCTCTCATGAAAAGGAACCAGCATAAGCAAAGGCAGGAAGGCACTTACTACCTTTCAGGGCACAGCAAGCAGTTCGGTGTGCTTGAGTGTGGACTTGTGCTTGTTGGGGGATGAGGGTAGGTGGGGAGACATTATGGCAGGGTCTCCTTAGAGTGTCCCCCATGGACATGTTTTTATTGAGGCAGCAAGAGCAGTGGAAGGAACACGGTATTTGGCATCAACACATTGCTCAGTGAACTTGTTAAAACAGAGCAGTGTAGTGGAAACAATCAACTAATGTTTCACAAGTTCTCCATGCCTCATCTCAGTGGATCCTTTCATATCTCATCAAGGTCTATACTATGATTAACCCTGCTTGGGGTTTTTACAGATTAGATTAGTGGTTTGACCAAGTCCATGCTGCAAAAAAGTGTGGCACCATAGGCCTCTCTTTGTGACTGTACAGTATCCTGGCAGTAACTACAATCAAGTGTCTGGGGCTTGAAGCCCAGCTTGCCACTTTGGGCAAGCCAGCTCTTCAAGTCTTTTTCAATTCCTCCACCCCTCTCTGTCATTCCCCCCCACCCCCCAGTTTAATACAAAGATTCTAAATTCACATCATGATAAATGATCAAAATTAAAGATCTTTGTCATGATAAGGGTTCATTTTTTACATTTCCTTTAACTTATGTAGCTTATCCCCCTCCACTCCCCTGATGACTTAGAAAGTTTCTCCTACACAAGCTATGGTGACCACTTTTAAATTGTTCAACTTTACAGACTTATTTTTAGAGACAAGGTCTTGCTATACCACCTGGGATAGTCCCGAACCCACAGACTCAAGTGATCCCTAACCTCAGTCTCCCAAGTAGCTGGGATTACAGGTGGACACCACCATGCCCAGCTCTTTTTTGGAGACTATGTCTCACTATGTTGCCCGGGGTAGCTCTATCTCCCAAGTACCTGGGATTACTGCAGACTTTTTTTACTTTCTTCTAATATGGTAACTCCAGGAATAATTTTTTTTTTTTTTTTGAGACTAGGTCTCACTATTTTTGCCCATGGAACTGTAGGTTCATGTTGCCCAGGGTGCCACAGACTCAAGCATTCCCCAGCCTCAGCTTCCCAGGTAGCTGAGATTACAGGTGCACGCCACCACGCCCAGTTATATTTTTTTGGAACTAGGTCACTCTACGTGCCCCCAGCGGGACTCGAACTGCGATCCCTGGCTCCAGCCGTGATTTCCTAGGCTGCCGCTTACAGGCATGCACCACCATGCCCGGCCAACTCCAAGAATTCTTATGAAGACCAAATTGAAAGTGATGATAGAATTAAAGCACTCCCAAATGACTAATAGTTCTGGGGCCGGGCACGGTGGCTCATGCCTGTAAGGTTCAGCCTATGAAGCGGCCAGGGCTAGGGATCGCAGTTTGAGTCCTGCCTGGGACCAGTAGCAAGACCTAGTTCCAAAAAATAGCTGGGCGTGGTGGTGCACGCCTGTAATCCCAGGCGCGCCTGTAATACCTGGGAAGCTGAGGCTGGGGATTGCTTGAGTCTGTGGTACCCCGGGCAACGAGAACCTGCGGTTCTACAGGCAAAAATAGCGAGACCTAGTCTCAAAAAAAAGACTTACAGTTCTAGTTACAGAAGTGGTGACCTGTCCTCCAGTATGTCTTCCCACAACAACTGCTACTTAAATCTTAGTTTTTATATAAAACAAATCTTAGTTTTTCTCATTATTTGTGCACTTAAACCATTTGGGCTCCTAAATATGTTTTGTTTTGAGGTTTTTGGTTTGGTTTTGATGGTTTGGGATGTCTCATTTTCCCTGACATTCTGTGCACTGTGTCTCTATTAACCCAAATCCTCAGAGAACTTAAAATCAGGATCTGGATTTTTCTTTTTTGAGTTAAAATTCAGTATTTTAACTGTTTAAAATGTGCAGTTACCAGTTTTTAGTACATTCACAATTGCTGTTACCATCACTAGTTACAGAAAATATTTATCACCAAAAAGAAAGTCAATATTTATTAAGTAGTCAATCTATCCTCCTCAGCATCAGTCAACCACTAATCTACTGTTTCTGTGAACTAGTTTATTCTAGACATTTCTTAATAAATGTAATCATTAATATGTAGTCTTTGAGTTTGCCTTTTAGTTAACCAAACTTTCACAGGGTTCATCTATATTGTGGCATGTTATCAGTACCTTATTCCTTTTTATGGCAGGATAATATTCCATTATATGGATGTACCACATTTTGTGTATCCATTTATCAACTGATTGGTATTTTGTGGTTTCTACTTTTTGGCAATTATGAATATGCTGTGACCATTTATGTACAAGATTTTGTTTGGACATAAACATCTCTTGAATGTATAGCCAGGAGTGGAATTATTGGATAATAGATTACTTCTGTTTTACTTTTTGAAGATGTGCTATTTTTCTACAGTCATTGTAGTAGCTTACATCTCCCCCCAGGGGTGAAGGTCCTTCTTTCTTGATATCTTTGTATCAATTTCTTGAATCTTCAACATTTTCTTAAAATAGTTTTACTATTTTAATGAATATCTTGTAATTTTGATTTGTATTTCCCTAATGACTGTTGGTGTTGAACATCATTTTAAGTGTTTAAGTGTTTATGGACATTTGTATATCAACCTCTGAGAATGTTTATTCAAGTCCAACGTCCACTTTTTTTTTTTTTTGAGACTAGGTCTTGCTACTTTTGCCTGTGGAACCACAGGCTTACGTTGCCCGGGGTACCACAGATTCAAGCAGTCCCCAGCCTCAGCTTCCCAGAGAGCTAGGATTACAGACATGTACCACCACGCCCAGCTGTTTTTTGGGGACTAGGTCTCACTATGTTGCCTCGGAAGGGTCTCAAACCACAATCCCCAGTCCCAGCCACGCCATAGGCTGTTGCATACAGGCACGTGCCACTGTTCTCAGCTCCCAATTTCTTTCTTTTTTTTTTTCTTTTTTGAGACTAGGTCTCACTATTTGTGCCTGTGGAACCACAGGCTCATGTTGCCTGGGGTACCACAGACTCAAGCAATCCCAGCCTCAGCTTCCCAGGTAGCTGGGATTACAGGCATGCACCACCATGCCCAGCTATTTTTTGGGGACTAGGTCTCGCTACGTGCCCCCGGCGGGACTTGAACTGCGATCCCTGGCCCTGGCTGTGGTTTCCTAAGCTGCCGCTTACAGGCATGCGCCACCATGCCTGACCTCTTTATATATTTTAGATTCAATACTCAGTAGATGTATGATTTGGAAGTATTTTCTCCTATTCTGTGGGTTTTGTTTTCATTTTCTGAGTGGTGTCTTAAAATATCAAGTTTTTGCTGTTGTTGAAGTTCAGTTTATTTTTTTTTCTGTTGCTTATATCTTTGGTGTCATATTTAAGAAATTATTGCTTAATCTAAGGTTACAAAGTTTCTCCTTTGTGCTTTCTTCTGAGTTTCATAGTTTTACATTTAGAACTTTGATTCATTTGCAGTTGCAATTATTTTCTTTATGGAATGTGTTAGTGGTGCAAACTCATTATCTTACCTGTGGATATTCAGTTTTCTAAGCACAGATTGTTAAAGACTGTTCTTGAACTATGCACTGTTGAAAGTCAGTAGACCATAGATACATGAATTTATTCTCTTCATACTATTGATCTATGTATCTGTCCTTATGCCTCAGCACATCATTTTGATTACTATAGCTTTGTGGTATGTCTTAATCCAGACATAAATGTGTCTGGATTAAATCTTCCCACTTCCTTCCTTATCAAGATTATGAATATTCAAGTTCATTACAATTTCTTACATGCTTTAAGATCAGATTACCAGTATCTGAGTTTTTGGCTATCAACAAGGAAGGAAGGCTCACTTTTGTCCGGGTCACTCTAGGTTTTCTGGTACAGGATTCTATACCAACATGTTCTGAGCAGCAGACTGAACAACCATATTTCACTTGTTTTGTATTACAGGTGAACAACTTTGTGATCTTTGAAGGCTTCTTTGCCCATCAGCATCGTAAGTTTTCTTGCCTTGTGTGTGTTGGTCAAGTAACTGGGGCGAGGGGAAGGAAAGAGGTGGATTTTTGTTCCCATTGGCCCTCTCACTCAGGGGCACCACCACTTCCTTCCTCACAGGGCCCTCTGCTCCCTCTCTGAGGGCAACTCGACATTCTCGCGCTGCTGCAATCGATCCTACGCCCCCTGGTAAAGCTGATTGGATGGGTGGACTGTAGTTCCATGATAACTAGTTACTCTGGAGATCAGGGTCCATTCTGTGGGCAGTTTTGCAGAATTCTAAAGCAACCTAAAATCTAGCAGTTATTACCCATTAGCCTCATGGGCACTCAGTACATTTTATAATTTGTCAAGAGTTTTAACTAAGCAAGCTCACAGGAAGCCCGTTTGACGATTAATGTGATGGAGCCTCTTGTTGCTTTCAGGTCCATCAGAGTAGGGCAGAGTCACTTTGTAAATCCCTCAGTGAGAGACAGGCAAGTGCATTAGCTCTTCCATTTCCAGTCATGGAATAATAACATGAATGGCCCAAGGTTTAAATACTTGTTTTAGAAGATAACACTCAGAATTTATAATATTTCCAACCAAATTAATAAAATTGATATGGAGAAAGCAAATTTAGGAAGTACACAAATGCTGCCCTCACTCCCCATTCCAGCTTCATGCACACAGACTCTCTGCTAATCTGAGCCCCCCCTCTTCCCTCTTTCCTACTGGAGAAGCACACCCTTCTGCTGGCTGCAATGTCTGCTGATACAGAAAGCACCCTTGATGAGCCGACTTTGTGGCTAACTTTCATCTCCTCAATAAGATAGGACTCAAAAAGAAAAGTCTGTTACCAGTTATTAGCTTCGACCAGTGTCAGACACTGAGGCAGTTTATATCCTTAACTCCCCTTGGTTTCCCAGACTTCCCTAACAACTTCTGCTGACCTGCAGGCTGTGAAAGAAGGTGAGAGCCAGCAAGGACATGGAGCACTCAGATCCACAGGGAGGGGTAAAGCCTAAGTGGATTCCCTGAGACGTTTCTAATTAGCCACACATGATTAAAAAACCTCTTGTAAGGCCGGGCATGGTGGCTCGTGCCTGTAAGCTTCAGCCTATGAAGTGACCAGGGCTAGGGGTCGCGGTTCGAGTTCCACCTGGGACCCATAGCGAGACCTAGTTCCAAAAAAATAGCTGGGTGTGGTAGCACCCACCTGTAATCCCAGCTACCTGGGAAGCTGAGGCTGGGGATTGCTTGTGTCCATGGTACCCCAAGCAACAAGAGCCTGTGGTTCCACGGGCAAAAATAGTGAGACCTAGTCTCAAAAAAAAAAACAAAAAAACAAAAAATCCTCTTGTAGGAAAGGAAAAGAAAACATGTAGAGAAGTGAGGGGGTAGAGGCTGAGATTGGGCGATCTGTTAGCCTCCCTCCTACTATAACTCCCTTTACAGATGTCTTATTTTTTTTTCCTCCTTTTTTTTTTCTTGATAAAACTTATGTTTCTCCCATTTTGCACTTAAGGAGAGGCCCCAACCCAACCTCTCTTGACTGCTCCAAAGCAATTCCTGATTAACCAAGGGCTTTGTCCGTCTCATCTAGAGAGACCTGGGGTCCTCATTGGCCCGGCTGGGACCATTCCACTGCCCCAGCATCCCAGGGGGCCCTGACAACACCCACTGACAGTAAGAGTTCGCCTGCCTTGGCTGCCCCTCTCCTGCATCTCCCAGGCCCCAGAGTCTCCCCCCTGGAGCTTCCCTCCCTCCCCCGACTTTGCATTTGGCCTACTCCTTCTGGCTCTCCTCAAAAGTGTTCCAGCTTCCCCTCAAACTCCTCTTTAATGTGATGATGTTGCCACAGAACCGCTTCTACGATGGAGCTGAACTCTCCTTCCCTAGGAACTGTGATGTCAAGAAGCAGAGGCTGGGGTCATGTGGGTAGTGGCTGGGTAGAGAGGGTGCAAGGGGTCTCCTCTGATGCTGACCTTACTGTATCCCCTCCACCGCCAGCTCCAGCAAGGAAACTACCACCCAAGAGAGCAGAGGGCGACATTAAGCCATACTCCTCCAGTGACCGAGAATGTAAGAGGGCTGTGGTGGTGTCTGGGCTTGGGGACCTTAACTTGGGGGAAGGGTCTGTTCTTTCTCAAGGCTCTGATTTCTGTTTTTTTCTACCCTAAATTTTGCTCTTGACTCTTCCCTCTCCTTTTTCTTCCAACTTGCTCTTTATTCTCTCTGCCCCCTTCTCCCCACCCACAGTCCTCAAGGTAGCTGTGGAGCCTCCTTGGCCCCTAAACAGGGCCCCACGCCGTGCTACGCCTACAACTCACCCACCCCCTCGCTCCAGCAGCCTGGGGAACTCTCCAGAACGGGGTCCCCTCCGCCCCTTTGTGCCAGAGCAAGAGCTGCTGCGGTCCCTGCGCCTCTGCCCCCCACACCCTACCGCCCGCCTTCTGCTGGCTACTGACCCTGGGGGCAGCCCAGCCCAACGTCGTCGCACCAGGTAATAGGAGCTGGAGGCTTAGGGAGCCTTAAGATGGTCAGAGAGTGTGTTAGAAATGGCAGAGGGCAATTTGAACCTTTCAGCAAGGTGAAGCAACAGGAGGATGAGGGAATCTGGAAACCTTCAAAGAGTATCATGGAAAATACTTGAGGAAATAGTCTGGAAATAAGCTGGGCACAGTGGCTCATGCCTGTAAACTTCAGCCTATGAAGCAACTGGGGCTAGGGATCGCGGTTCGAGTCCCACCTGGGGCCTGTAGTGAGACCTAGTTCCAAAAAAAATAGCTGGGCGTGGTGGCGCACACCTGTAATCCCAGCTACCTGGGAAGCTGAGGCTGGGGATTGCTTGAGTATGCGGTACCCCATGCAACATGAGCCTGCGGTTCCACAGGTAAAAATAGCAAGACCTAGTCTCAAAAAAAAAAAGAAAAAGAAAAAGAAATAGTCTGGAAATATAGTGAAGGAGCAGGCAGAGTTACATGGCATTTAGGGACTCTAGTTTTAAAGTGGGTTGGGAAGAAGGATAGGAAGAACACAAATACTAGAGAAGGGAACTGGGTCTTTAAGATTGGGGAGATCATGCTTTAATGCTCACTGGGAATGGGCAGTGCCTCTGACACAATTTGGGGAGAATCTGGCTGCATGTCAGTGCCTTGTGTGACAGGAGCCCAGCCCATCAGGCAGAGTGGGTGTCTCCTTTATTTCTCTCCCTGGCTTTCTCTTCACCTGACTTCTCTGTTTTTCTCTCTCCCCATTTCCCCCTTCCCTTACTCCTGTCCATTACATCCCTCCATAGCTCCCTTCCCCGCTCTGATGAAAGTCGATACTGATAGTCAGCTAATCCCCCTCCTTCTTGGGAGACATGGGTGGGCAGAGAACCCCCCCCTCCCTGAGAACTCCAGACCTACTCTTTGTAACATCCCTAGGATCCAGTGGAACCTGACAGAGCCCATAGGATTCCCTCTTCCCCTTTCTTAGACAACTGGTCAGGGTCCCAGATAGCCTACTACTCTGTAGCCTTTTCTTACCTTAGAATGCTCCCCCATCTCTCTCAACTGGGGCTCTGAATACTTCCACAGACAACCCAGTTTGCTGCCAACCCCCTTGCGCAGCTCATACTCATACTACCCAGAGAAGCATATGCTTCCTATCAGACTCTAGAACACCAGGGCCTCCTCTACAAAGGAAACCTTTTAAGGAGTCTTATCCATGGAATAAATCCCATGTCCCTCTAGTGTCTACTGGTACCTCCAGTGTGGCTTTGTGCTGCCTTCCACACTTAGCCTTTCAATTTGCCCTCGCCAGCCAATGAACTCTTCTTTAGAGCAGTCCAATTAAGTAGGGCAGGGACTTACCAGCTCCCCAAAGGGAACCATTCAACATTGCCAAACTCCTCATTTCCATGTCTTGTATTTGTCAGGGAACCCCTAAGCTGATGTCCGTTTGGGTATTCTAAAGATTCAGCTACCTTCTGAAGACACCTCTTCCCCCAGATCCAGATTCTGTAAGGGTGTTTGTTTCTTGGCAGTAGATCCCAGTTAAATATCCTAGGATCACTTTTAGCCATGTTTCAGAAGATCAGCCTGAATCTCAAGAATCTACTAACTCCTAGAATTTCCTCTCATCCACTACTCCCCATAGCTAGATGCTGATAGATTCCTTTCTTGTGAGGTTATCCTGAGATGATGGGAGAACTCTTCCTCTGACCTTTCTTCTTTCCTTCGTAGTAAGAACCTTCCCTATTCCAAACCCTGGAGATAGGACATCCTTTCCCCTCCCCCGCTCCTGAATGTATGGTAGATCAGGTACCCCCAAGTGTTTTCCCCCCAAATCCTTGGGAGCAGGATCTCTCCCAACACTCCTTTTTCTTTTTCCCTCTCAAGTGTTGTCTGCATCAAGTGTGAATTCTATTGTGTTTTTTAAATGGACATTTCCAATGAAAAACAAACAAAAAACTTTAAGGTCTCAGCCTCGTCTATGCGTCACCTCTTATTTTCCTGGGATTTCAAGATCTCTGTCCCCCTCATTTTCTTTACCTCTGGAAGGTGAGCTTAGAGCAAGCTTAGAGGTTCCCTTGCATGACCTGGTATCTATCCCCATATTCATTGCTGGTTCTTCTGTGTATTCTGTCACCGGATACATCTGTGTTACTCCTCTGTCAACTGCTTCCCCAGTCCCTCCAGTAGCCACCAGCTTTCCTCAGTGACTTCTACCCTTTCCCAAGCTAGGCCTTGCCAACATGTTAAGGTGTGTCAGCACATCTGGGACCCACTAATTGCCTCACCTCCCAGTGATAGTTCCCTAATTATTCCCTGTATTCTTCCTGCTGATATCCTGCTATCTGCCCCACTACAACCTTAGAGCTCTCTCAAGACAGTCTTAACCTCTGTTGAGAGTCCAACAATCTGTCACTTTGCCTCCGAAGGTTCCTTTCCTTTTCCTTCTAAATTCAGCGTTATTTCCCTCTGGCCTATACAGTAACCATGTTTTCCAAGCCAAAACATGCATCAGGGCGGCTGGTGCAACAAATACTTTTTGTTTTTATGGCATGACCTAGATCACATTTAACCTTAACTGACTGCCTCAACTAGAAATAAATAAATCAGGACTGCTCCAGAAAATCTTGGGGTAATCTTGCTCTTTCCCATTTTCTGGGACATAGATTGAAATGGAAGTCCCATAGGAATAATTTCCCTTTCTTTTTGTTCCTATGCTGTTCCTTTTATTCCTCTCCTCCATACCCACTCATCTCTCATCCTGTAGCCTCTTCCCTATCATCTCCCATTTCTTCTACAGGGAGACTCCCCCAGGGCTGGTAGCCCAAAGCTGCTGCTACAGCCGCCACAGGGGGTTGAATTCTTCATCCCCCAGTACAGGTAAGTATTCATACCACCTTACATCCAAATCAAGTAGGCCATATTCACTACGTAGACCAGTGTTCCCATGCACATGCCTGGTATTTCCACAGGCAGCCAAGAGTTGGAGCAGGGAGAAAAGAAAACAGAGAATAGGTGAGGTCTGATCCCCTTGGCTACCAGCCTCCTACCATTTCTAACTCCTTTCTAACATCACTCTCAGCTACGCACGCCTGCCTACTAACCTTACTCTCTCAACTAAACACCAACTCCTTCCATAAATCCTATAATTTTACAACCCTCTTTCCCCATAGGGTCAACTCTGGTGCTTCCTTTTGGTTCTCTCTGAGGGTTTCAAATGTGGACATAATACTAACGGTTCTAACCGCACAGCCCTGGTGTCCTCCTGTACATAAGAGCGGGACTTCGAGGAGTCTGATATAATTGTCACTCTCCATCTCCCTCCCACCTCCCAGGTGTTCCAGTGAGGAGCAGGTCTTGTCACAGGATGGGTCAGGAGAGAAACCCTTGCACACAGTTCCTCCCCAGGCTCAGGCCGAGGCCCCACCAGCCCAGTCTTGGAGAGTGGGTGGGGACATGTTCAACGCCAGGTTCATTCGAAACATGCAGGAACGTCGCAGTACTAGGCCGTGGTGACCATACTCTTTTCTCACACCTTCCAAGTCAGTATTATTTTTCTTTTACTACAGGAGATGGCCCAAGGCCCACCTCATAATAATATTCATTCACTCATTCATTCATTTAACAGGCTCACCGGCGCCAAGTCATTTGTATTTTATTTTTTGACCAGAGCAATAAAAGAATTTATTTTATCACTGAAAAACGAGGCTCATCATTTAAAACCCCTCTGCCCTCACGCTGCGACCACGTGGCCCAGCTTTCTGCGCAGGCGTTACAGGTGAAGCAAGCCGTACTAGCGGCCCGCTAACTCGCTGCGCAAGCGCTCTGCGGCCGCCAGTCACGTGAGCGCAGGCGCACTTGCAGACAGCGCGCCTCCCTGGGACCCGCAGTGCGCAAGCGCGCAACATCTCCGTTTCCCTCCCCTCAGCCCCTGACCCCCCCCCCTCCTTCCCCTTCAAGAAGCCGGCTCCGGGGCGCGTTCACCCGGTGAAGAGGCCGGAGGCCGGACTCGGGAGGTGCCCTCTCCCACTTCCGGAAGATCATGTACCGGCCCGGTCGGGGGGCGGCCAGCTGTCTCGGCCCCTGCCTCCGCGCCTACCAGGCTCACCCCCAGGTGAGAGCGGAGGGGGCGGGGAGAGACCCTCCTCAGGGCTGGCGTCTGGGGCGGAGCGCGTGCCCGTTCCGCGCAGGCGCAGTGGCGTCCCGCCGCCCCTTCCCACCTGAGCCGGCTGGCGCGCGGAGGGGCCTGGGGTCTTGGGGATGGGAGCGCGCGGCCACCCGCCCTGGCGCACACGCGACGACAGTTCTCCCGGGTGGGGGACGGGCAGCTGGAGTGGGAGAGGTAGCGGCGGGGCGCGTCCGCGCTTGGCCAGTGTCTCCGCGGTTACCTGTCCCTGGAGGTGACTTGAAGGGCAGAGGCCAGAGGTTCTCAGCCCGACCGTGGCGCCGCCCCAGAGTTTCTTGGTCCCGACCAGACAGACCTGCGGGCCGTGCTCTGCTGCCTGCGCAGTTTGCACCCGGATAGCGATCCCGACAGGAACGTCGGTTCGGGTGGACCCGGTTCGGGCCCCAGTACCCGGGCGGGCAAGATGGCCACGCCCCCGGCGGAGACGGCGCCTCGGGGACTCCAGCGGGAACCGAGGTACCCACGCGACCCGCCCGGCCTCCCGGGAACGAGACCCCCAAAGGGCATCCTTGGGAGCAGAGGGTCTGACTGGGTGACCGCTGCCTCATCACAGTTGCCGCCTTGGAAAACCAGGGGGTGGGTTGAGTTCCGGTCATTAACAGTCTCTCGGGCTTGTTCATATCATTACAGAGGCCCGGGAGACTAATAGCTTACATTTATATACTGCTTTATAGGTCACAACGTTTTGTTTACATTTACTATCTCGTTCACTCCTCATAACTCAGTGTGGCTTCATCCTTCCCGTTTACAGAACATTTATAGGATACAGGCTTAGAGAATGAGATCGCCTAAGGTTACAGGAGAGTGTTGAAATTCAAGTGCCTCCTAGCTCGTTAGATGTTCTTTTCAATGTACAACATCTGCCTCACACCCTTAATCCTGCAAATGTGATGCAGGCTGTATTATTTCACTCGCAGGACAATACAGCCTCTTGCTCTTTTAACTTTTCAAGTATATAGTCTTATCATTCTTGCTACATAGGAGGTGGGAATTGCCCCATGTTGGAACCTTAAACAAATAAAAAGGTATTTGCTATGTTTTGGGAGGTACTTACTCCTCCTGTGTATGCTGGTCACAGGTCACAGGAAACATTTCCTCCTGTTTTTAGTGGTGAGAAAGATGACTTCATCCCATTTTGTAGCAATTCCATCTCCTGTCAGGGGCAGGTGGGATTGTAAGGAAGCATGTTCGTTTGTGGAGTTTGGGTCAGGGGCTTTGAACAGCTGAATACTGTTTTCCCTTTTCTTCCTCCTTAGGAGCAGCTGTCTCCACGGGCTTTACCATTCCCACCCTTTTGGCCCCAGTCCACCACCACTTCTCCATCTTTTCTCCGGTCTCCCTCACGCCCTCCTACGTGGCTGCTTCCTCGACCTTCTCCATCACCTGTCCCTCCAGTGCAGGCTCTCAGCTCACCATGGGTGGTTCTCCCTCCAGGAAAGGGGGAGGAGGGACCAGGACCTGAATTGCATAGTGGCTGCCTGGATGGGCTTAGGAGCCTATTTGAGGGACCTCCCTGCCCCTACTCTGGGGCTTTGATACCTTTCCAAGCCCCTGGGACTGCCCACCCTTCCCCTGCCTCTCCATCGGGAGACCCAAGTATGGAGGAGCACCTGGCTGTCATGTATGAGAGATTGAGACACGAGGTAAGTTGCTACAAAATCCCTTTTGTCTGTAGGAGGAAGGGTTGTTAGAGAGCTAGTCAACTGTATTTTCTTTGGGATCATGAAACCAAACCATAAGCATTTCCCAAGGAAAAGATGCTCCTCGGTTTGAGTTAACATGGGGTAAGAAACTTTATAATAAAGAGGCACTAAAAAGAAAACTGAGGGACTTTCCTTGTCCTCTAAGTTGTTATTTTTTTCCATCTAGCTTCCCAATCTCTTCCTTCACTCTCATGACTACACTCTCTACTCATCGGATGTGGAATTCATCAATGAAATCCTGAACATACGAACCAAGTGAGAATCTAGACATGGTGGGTAGGGCCTCGAGTGGTAAAAGGCTCACTGCCATATACCTGATCTTGTGTATTTAACAGAGAGGCCTTAGGCTGCTTCTCAGAAGTCTTCTATTCCTTGAACAGAGGCCAGTTTGGTTTTCGTATTCTGCTATCAAGAGATTCCCCACCCTTTTCTTCACAGGGGCCGGACATGGTACATTTTGTCCCTGACCCTCTGCCGCTTCCTAGCCTGGAACTATTTTGCACAGCTTCGGTTAGATGTTCTGCAGCTGACCCGCCACCCTGAGAATTGGAGCTTGCAAGCCCGCTGGCGGCTTGTGGGGCTGCCCATTCACATGCTCTTTCTGCGTTTCTACAAGCGTGACAAGGAAGAGCTCTACAGGTAAGAAAGAAGCGAGAAAGAACACACACTAGTGTTCCTAACCATATTCTTTTAGGACTCCCATGTTCTCCCAGTCCTTGATCTGTCTTGCCTCAGCTGCAAGCTCTTCTTGAGGACAGGGAGCTTGTTATAGTCTATTGTAACAGGAGTAAGGATTTGAGTGTGTAAGCTTCTGAACAGTTTCTTCATGGACATTGCCTGATGTACTATAGGTACGCAAAGCTTCTTGAACAAAATGAAAATCCCCATCTTGAAAGTTGATCTCACCAATGTAGGTAAAGAAATTGTGATCAGTTTCTGGTACAGCATAGAACTCTTAAGAATTGGTAGACTCAACTCAAGCTAGCGGGCCCCAAACTTTGCTGCACAGTGGACTCATCTACAAATCTTAGAAAGTATTGACCCTAGGACATTCTGATTTAATTGTACAAAGTGGTTACCAGGATTTATTTTATTGATTTTTGAGACTGGATCTTGCTATTTTTGCCTGTGGAACAATAGGCTCATATTGCCCTGGGTACCAGACTCAAGCACAATCCCCAGCCTCAGCTTCCCAGGTAGCTAGGATTACAGGCACGCCCCCACCATGCCCAGCTATATTTTTGGGACTAGCTTTCATTATGTTGCCCTGGGCAGGTCTCAAACTACGATCCCAGGTCCCAGCTGCACTCCATCGGCTGACACAGGCACATGCCACCATGCCCAGCTCTACCAGGATTTTAAAAGTTCCCAGATAATCTGATATGTACCAAAGTTTGGAACTACACAAGTGTTTGAATTCAGCTTTGGAACCATTCATCTCTGAGTAAGCTCTCTCCCTTCACCAGGACCTATGATGCCTATTCCACCTTCTATCTGAATTCCAGCGGCCTCATCTGTTGCCATCGTCTAGACAAAGTGAGTCCTAGGGCTTGATGGGGGTAGGTAGGGGAAAGGGTAGGACATCATACCATCTGATGGTCACCTTTCTCCCTACAGCTGATGCCTTCACACTCACCCCCAGCGCCTGTGAAGAAGCTGCTAGTGGGAGCTCTGGTAACTCTGGGACTCTCAGAGCCAGAACCCAACCTAAACCTATGCCCCGAAGCCTGACCTAAGAACAGGGCAGAGACAGCACTTGAAGACTTTGCTACGCACAAGAGGAGGAGGGGGTGGAGATGGCCAAGAATCTCAGAAGCCAACTTCTTCCCCTCTTCTCACTTTCTTTTCCATCTCATGCTGTGTAAAACTGCTGTGTAATTTAACTTGTAAATAATAAAAGTTTAAGTGAATATATTAGATCACATTTCTTTATCACTTTCTCTGGATCCCCAAGTCCCACAAGCATTATTCCAAAAATAGTTTTATTAATAGATATTAAATAACGTACAGAAGGAAAAGGAGTTGGTATAGGTTCTGTTTATGTCCTCTTTACCCTAATTCTTCTCGGGTCTTGCCAACTTTTTTGGGCATTTTCTTAGCGTGGGGATCTTCTAGCTCTTTGGCCTTATAATAGTGGGGCGCCACCTCCAGAAGCCAACTGCTCTCAATCTCCAATACCTAGAAGGAAAGAGAAGAAACAATAGGGTTCTTTCTTTCTAACCAAAATTCCAATGTGTGTGATCAAAAATGCTTCCCCTCAGGGCTAGGGAACAAGATGCCAGGTATCAGTACTATACCCTAAGGGCAAACATTCTGCTTGCTGTGCCCTCAGGGAACATCAGTTTGTTTTCCATCATGGCCCCAGTCCCAGAAATACCAAAATTACTGGAATTCAAACAATTTTGAATGAACACAAAATCCCAATCTGGGCCCGGGCACAGTGGCATGTGCCTTTAATCCCAACCTAGGAAGAGAGGCTGAGACTAGGAATTGCTTGAGTCCGAGAGTTCAAGACCTGCCCGGGGCAACATAGCGAGACCTAGTCTCAAAAAATAGCGGGCATGGTGGCACGTGCCTGTAATCCCAGCTACCTGGGAGGCTGAGGCTGGGGATCATGTGAGTCTTTAGTACCCCAGTTAACAGCGAGACCTAGTCTCAAAAGAAAAAGAAAAAAAAAAAATCCCAAGTCTTAGTAGATGCTGAGATAGTTATTAGGAAAGATGCCTTATTCGACCTATTTTTTTTTTTTTAAGACTAGATCTTGCTATGTTGCGCAGGTTAGTCCAGATCCCACAGACTCAAGTGGTCCCCAGCCTCAACCTCCCAGGTAGCTGGGATTACAGGTGCCCACTACCGTGACCAGCTGCTTTCTTCGAGACCAGGTCTTGCTATGTTGCCCAGGGTAATCTTGAACCTGCAAACTCAAGTGATCCCTGGCCTCTTTGCCCCCCAGCACTTGGATTACAGACGCATGCCACCATGCCCAGCTCAACCTTCTATTTCTTCGCCAGTTGCAGCCACCCAACTTGAGTTTTCAGTTTGCTTGCATAACATCTCCTCATACAACTGCCACCCACCTGGGCAGGGGATCAGGCCCTCACCTGTCTCATAAACTCCTTGGTGGTCAAGACAAGTTCATGGTAAAGCAGCCAGCGTGGCTGTTCCTCAAAGAGAGAGGAGTTGGGATGAATGAACACAGTCTGCTGCTGTTTGACTGTGCGGTAGCCGCTCCGAGTCAGTCGTGCTGTGTGGTAAAAGTAACCGGCAGTGATGGCCTAAGGAGCAGGCAGGAGAGACGGTGAATGGGAAAGCCAGACAGCAAGGGAACTCAGCACTCACTACCTTTTCAGTTCAGGCTTCTGGAGAACCAGAAAGGCGAGGAATGGATGAAGAACACACTGAGAAGGACCCTCCAGTGGTCTGCGGAAGGAAGCACATGGAGGGCATTCCCCCCACCTCCACTGGAGGAGGGCACTCCCCCCTCCACTGGAGGAGGGCACTCCCCCCACCCCAATTGGAGGAGGGCAATCCCCCCCACCCATTGGAGGAGGGCACTCTGTCAGGCTGGAGGGACTGCTGCAGGCCCCCAAAGGAGAAGCTTACTCCTCAGGACTTACTGGGTTGACAGGGAAAGTGTAAATGCTGACCTTGCGTACGCGAATATAGTCTCCCTGGCAGGAACTGAGACCAACTTCCACACGTTCCAAAAGCCCCTCCAGCTGTTCCCGCACATCCCGGGCTCGACGCATGGATCTGAACTGGACAAAGTTCTCATAGCACCACTGTGAAGAGTAGCCACTCTCAGACCACTGAAGAGAGAAATAAAAGAAGGGGCAGGAGTTAAAATACAGCAGGATCAGTGTGACCCCACATCACCCTCATTCCTGCTCACCCATGCCCCGTGACCTGTGTGTAAACATTTAGCAGAACCAGGTGGTCTCCGCCAGGGAGGAAGAAGTTGACACGGGCATTGTCTGCATGGACAACCTTGTCCTTGGGTCGGTAGAAAATAGAGTTGTTGACAGAGAGCATGGCAGCCACTGTTAGGATCTCCTCTGAACAGCTGTACCTGAGGCAGGAAGGAGAAAACGAGTTCAAAGTTGGACACCTAACAACACACAGTGGGAGGGAGTGATGACTGTGTTGGATGTGTCCTCACATGGGGACTGCCGGTAATGATAATGGGTATAGATCAGAGCAGGCAGATTGGGGTTGGGTGGAGGGGGAAAGGCAGTGGCAGAGGTACAAGTGCTGAGGAGGGGCCTATACATGGTAAATGACAGAAGTGGGATCTCCAGAGTGGGCTAGGAGGGCACTGGGGACATCTGAGGGCTCTAGTGGGAAATTATCATGTGTAATAGGGAAAGAGCATTTGTTTAAGCTTCTGTAACGACCTCTGACCTCAAGCATGAGACAAAAGGCATTGAAAGACAGTTTCTCCCCCAATCACATTTAAGTTTCTAGTCTGAAACCTTAGGAAATGTGTGGGTTTTGTTTTTTGTTTTTTGAGACTAGGTCTCTCTATTTTTGCCCATGGACCCACTGCTGGCTCATATTTCCCAGGGTACCACAGACTCAAGCAATCCCCAGCCTCAGCTTCCCAGGTAGTTGGGATTACAGGCGTGCGCCACCACGCCCAGCTATTTTTTTGGGATTAGGTTTCACTATGTGTCTCAGGCAGGACTCGAACCGCTATCCCTGGCCCCGGCCGCTTCATAGGCTGAAGCTTACAGGCACAAGCCACCATGCCCGGCTTAGGAATTGCTAAGTCCCCTCACTCCGCACCCCTTACAGATGGAAAGATTTCTACTTTGATTCAAGCCCCCCAATCTTCTGTTTGTCAATCTTACCCACATGGTACCATGATTATGGCACTGTTAAGATAACGTCTTACTTGTGGGCCTCAAAAAAGGGCAATAAGAGTTCTCTGCTAACTTACTATTTGCTAATGAATAATTTGGTGAGAAAGAGAAAGGTAACAAAAATGATCCCAGAAACAGGAGGAATGAAAGGCTTACACGCTGGGGACCTGGCTGGAATGAAGTACTTACTTCTCAGAGGCCAAGATCATTTTAGACAGCATAGGGTCTACCGGCAGCTCTGCCATCTTTCGACCAGACTAAGGAGAAGAAAGAGAACTGAGGTCCATACTCCTTCCATTTGCCCTGCCCTCAACCCATGCCGCCCTCCCATCTCACCGTGGTGAGCTCTCCAAGGTGGTTGAGGGCTCCCAGAGCGTACAGCTGCTCCAAGGCCAGCAATAGGGTCTCATAGGGTGGTGGGTCCAGGAAATCAAAGTGCATGAGGTCATGGATCCCTGCAAAGGTGTGATGGGGTAGGACAGTGTCCTTTCTCAGAGGCCAGTGACCCCAGCTCTACCTCCCTCCCCTCAGAACCCCTAAGGGCTTCAGAAGCCCCAGTCACCTAAGCTCTTGAGCAGCAACACCACATTGCCCAGGCTGGTCCTTTGGATCTCAGGCACCGTGGTTTCCTCCAGCTCATGCTGATAGGCCCAGGCGGTGTACAGGCGGAAGCACTTCCCAGCAGCCACACGGCCTGCCCGACCAGCTCGCTGATTGGCTGAGGCCTGGAAAAAAGGAGATGCACACTGGCTGACAAGCTGGATGAGGCAACAGAAAATTGGCAATATTTATACATGAAATCTGGGAGGCTGTGAACCACTTATGCCTGTGCTCTAAGAAGTCTTCAGCTGTGGGGGTCTAGACCCACTGTAGGTTGATTATACCTGGCCCGCCCTCCAAGTGTCCCCCCAGGAGTCGCTGCTGGACTACAGGCCAACCTTGCTGCAGGGTGTAACCGTGAGTGACTCCATGCCTGTGCGGGGGTTGTAGCTCTTCTGCTTACAGAACCCTGGATCCAGCACGTAAATGATTCCCTCGATGGTGAGTGAAGTTTCTGCGATGTTGGTTGCCACAACCACCTGAGTGAGAGAGGATGTAGGTGCCATCCAGAAGCCCCACCCACCTCACTACCTAGAAAGGTAATCCTGAATTTTTTTTTTTTTTTTTGAGACTAGGTCTTGCTATGTTGCCCTGGGAAACTGCAGACTTACATTGCCCAGGGTACCATGGACTCAAGTGATCCCCAGCCTCAGCCTCCCAGGAAGCTGGGACTACAGGCACATGCCACCATCCTCAGCTATTTTTGAAACTAGGTCTCGCTATGTTGCCCCGGGAAGGTCTTGAACCCTTGGACTCAAGCAATTCCTAGTCTCGGCCTCCCTTCCTAGGCTAGGATTAAAGGTGTGCACCACTGTGCCTGGTCCTAATCCTGGAAGATTTAAGGTAGAGAAGCAAGCCGGGAATGGTAGCACATGCCTGTAAGCATCAGCCGATGGAGTGCAGCTGGGACTGGGGATCACGGTTCGAGACCCGCCCAGGGCAACATAGCGAGATCTAGTCTCCAAGAAAAAGCTGGATGTGGTGGCACATGCCTGTAATCCCAGCTGCCTGGGAAGCTGAGGCTGGGGATCGCTTGAGTCTGTTGTGACTCAATGTGAGCCTGCAGTTCCATGGGCAAAAATAGCGAGATCTAGTCTCCAAAAACAAAACAAAACAATGGCCGGGCATGGTGGTGCATGCCTGTAGGTGGCAGCCTACGAAGTCACGGCCAGGGTCAGGAATCGCGGTTCGAGTCCCGCCGGGGGCACGTAGCAAGACCTAGTCCAAAAAAAATAGCTGGGTGTGGTGGTGTGTGCCTGTAATTCCAGCTATCTGGGAAGCTGAGGCTGGGGCATGCTTGAGTCTGTGGTACTCCGGGCAACGTGAGCCTGCGGTTCCATATGCAAAAATAGCAAGACCTAGTCTCAAAAAAAAACAAAAAACACATTTGTTAAATGAAAATTACATCATTACTCAAAATCCTTTGATTGCCATTCAGTCATCTAAAGTCCAAACTGCCCCATGTGCCCTCAAAGGCTGGCCTTGATCTCAGTTCAGAGTTGTTTCTGGCCTGTCTCCCACTACTCCCCATGTGAACTTTCCACTAAGCTTTCTAGATTGCACTCTGGCCTCAAACACACCTTGGTTGTCCTCTCCCTGCCATGTTTATTAAAGCTCCAGATCAATTTCTACCTCCTGACACACCTCTGGCTTCCCTTCTCAGAATCTCTACACACACACCTGCAGCTCAAGCATGTAGCTCTCTCCTGATTCCTGCTGCCTCCAGCCTCTCACAGCCCCAGAGGTGAGGACTGACTGCCCTCAGCCTGCAGCTGAGCAGTGCTGGGGCAGGCAAGTACCTGTCTCCCCTGACTAGCTGTCTAAACCAGAGGGGTAAAGAATGTGGGTCTCTCCAACTGACCTTGCGTGCCCCAGGGGGTGTTGGCTGAAAGATGCGAGCCTGCATATCTGAAGGCAGGTTGGCATAAATGGGCAGTACCAGGAGCTCTGGAATTTTGGAGCCCAGGCGGCGGCAGCGATCCTGGAGCATCTCACAAGCAGCCTCAATCTCCTCCTGAATTTGGGGTGGGGAGACCAGTGGGGGTTCTAGTCAGAGAAGGCCAAACCCCCACCCAGCAGCCTTGTCTTCCCCTGTGACACACATCCTGGTCCCTCCCCAAGTCACACACCTGTCCTGTCAGGAACACGAGAATATCCCCAGCAGGCTGTGTCACGTGGATCTGAAGCACTGACACTACACAGGCTTCCAGGTAGTCGGCCTCTGGAGCCTAGACAAGAGGGGTCACAGGATGCCTAGTGTCCTCCCAGCTCACTGTCCACACCTCTCCTAATGTCCTCAGCTTATCCTTCCTGGAGGAGTACCTTGGTATAGAAGATGTCAACTGGAAACCTGCGTCCAGGAATTCGGAAGACTGGGGCATCATCAAAGAAGGTAGAAAAACGGGCAGTGTCCAGGGTGGCCGAAGCCACCAGGACCTTGAGTTCTGGTCGGAATCGAGCTACATCCTTGATCAACCCGAAGAGAATGTCTGTGTGCAGGGTCCGTTCATGAGCTTCATCCACCATGACCACACTGAGGAGGCAAGGACACCAATGAGCGAGGAGAGGTAGCTGTGCAGAGTGGACAGAGGGAGGGTCAGATGGAGGCAAAGAACCCAAGAGGGAACATAGGAGGAGGGGGCTCCAAGAAGCCAACCATCCCAGTTCAGTTAAACCAAGGGGAAGCGAGAGAAGGCTGGTCCACTGGCCTACAGGCCCTCTTGGCCTGGTTGGACAATAACAGCAAAGTTCTGGAGGCTGGACAAGGCAGACCTACCTCTAGACCAGAATCACAAAGCCTACTTAGAGTCAGCAGCTGCCCTTACTTTACTAAAGAAGCAGAAGGAAGAGGATGTTTTATGGAGAAAAAGTTAGGGCAAGAACTTTGAAAAAGACTGAGCTGGCCAGGGGTGAACAGACTGACCTGCACCAATAGGATTCAAATGATCCAGCAACATGAGTGATGGCTGCTGTGCATCCAGGTGCCTCCTTCCAGAAGGATGGCCTTCCAGCCCCTCCTCAGAGACTGCAGGCTCCATGGTCTCCTTAGTTATAAGTGAGTCACCATCTTTCCCTTTGCTCTAATCTTTGGATCCCCTGTGGCAGCCAAGCCTAAAGGTGCTCACCCTCCATCTCAACCCTTTGTGCCTGATCTTGACCATGACGCAGGAGTCCCCAGTGCTTTCACAAAGCAGCTGGCTTGATGGGAAAACCTCATGCCCCAATGCTCTTGCACTGACCAACCCTCCAAGGGATCCTTTAGATTTCTGAAAGGGATGTCAAGGATCAAATTGTATCTGTTCCAACTTCTCTACTGTGATCTTCTAAGGTCAGAAATTCACAGCCCCTTATGAGCTGAAAAAGCAACATGCTGCTCAGCTGGCGCAACCCTGCCCAATATCCCAGCTATAAATTCCTCCTCCATTCACCAACACTGCCCACCTGACCCTTGCCTACAAGCTACCCCGAGACTTGGCCAGACAAGAACCACGGCCCCTAGGACTCCAGCAGCCCCTGTACTCTCTGCTGGCCTGGCTTCTTGGTGTTGAGAGATGAAACCTCTCTCCTGTATCCTGTAACCTCCTTCAGGTTTCCAACTGTCTCTAGGGTTTCAAAAACCAAACCTGACCCCCTTTCCCATGTTGCAGCCCTTAACACATTCATGAAAAGAATGTCTCCCTTGAGTTGCATCCTCTACACTCCTTCAAATGGCTTGCACATGGCTTTTCAAGACCCCATACCACCACTCTGCCATCCTGGTTGTTTTCTGAACTCTGGGACAACTGGGGGAACGAAGCAGAGGCTTTCCTGCAGTCTCTTCTACCACCTGTCCCCTCCACAGAGTCCTAGAGGTGACAGCAACTAGAACCATAAAGATTCAAGAACTGGGGGACAAATCAGAAGATAATGGTCAAACTGCCTGGATGGGAAGGAGAGGAAGGTCAGCGCAGAGATGAGAGGAGTTATAGGGATGCATGCACTGAGGGGGAGGAAAAAGTGGGTGACTCCCCCTGGGAGATGGGCCCACAAGTACCTGTAACTGGCAAGGTCAGGCTCAGAGAGGAACTCTCGTAGAAGCATCCCATCTGTCATATAGCGGAGGACAGTTCGCTCTGACGTGCAATCCTCAAAGCGGATGCTGTAGCCGACCTGTTGGGGGCCGTTAGCAATCGAGAGTAGGTAAGTGTTTCTGAAGGGAACACAGAGCCAGGGGGCAAAGGGCCTTATGGTACAAAGCCCTGACAATAGTGTGCGGTAGAGTCCCAGGAGTTAGGGGGTCCCTTGCCTCTGCATCCCCACAGATCACACCTCATTCCCGAGCTTCACACCCATCTCCCGGGCCACTCGAGCAGCCACACTCATAGCTGCCACTCTCCGAGGCTGTGTGCAGGCAATCTTCATACCCTTCTTTGTGTAACCCTGGGTGAAAAAAATGAGAAAGAGGTTTTTCCTTGGCTATGCATGCCCCTGGGGTCCAGGATGATTCAAAGAGGCTATAAAACACAGGGCAGGGAGACAAAGGAGGGGGCAGAAGCCAAAACCAAACAAGAATTTAAAAGGATAGAAGGCTGCCGGGCACAGTGGCTCGTGCCTGTAAGCTTCAGCCTATGAAGTGGCTGGGGCTAGGGATCACAGTTCGAGTTCCGCCTGGGGCCTGTAGCGAGACCTAGTTCCAAAAAAATAGCTGGGCGTGGTGGCGTGCGCCTGTAATCCCAGTTACCTGGGAAGCTGAGGCTGGGGATTGCTTGAGTCCATGGTACCCCGGGCAACGAGAGCCTGCGGTTCCACGGGCAAAAATAGTGAGACCTAGTCTCAAAAAAATAAAATAAAATAAAATAAAATAAAAGGATAGAAGGCAAAGTTAGGGTCCCCAAGGGGTCCCTCACCCAGCCCTGGCAGTCTTTTGGGTAAATCAAGTTCAGGGCCCTTGCTAGTTCTGAGCTAGGAAAGGACAGAGCAGCTGAAGAAGCCTAGAAGCAGTGAGGAAGAGAGTAAGAGAAGCAGGAAAATGACCATTTAACTCCCTGTTCCTTGGCCCTGCAGGAACAGAGGTCAAGCTGGTTAGTGGCCAGCTCCAGGTTCACAGGCATAGCCCTCCACC
>PVHY01016974.1:0-32460 GCA_004024945.1 Uropsilus gracilis
AAAAAAAAAAAAAAAAAAAAAAAAAGTTCCTAAACCTAATGGTGTCATAGATGCACACCTCCTTGGATGTAGTTAATGCTGATTAACAGATACTAGAATGTATTTTCTTCACTAAGTTTTGACTAAAACGGACACCCCAGTATCAGGAAAAGCTAAAAAGGCTTTCTCCATTTTTAAAAAACTTTGTCCAGAGCACTGGTACTAAATCTCTCTGATTATAAGAACCCTTTACTCTCTCTGCCTTAAAGTAAGAACTGCTCTCAAAGGACTAATAGAATTGAGGTAAAAGGCACCTTACTTACAGATTTTGCTGGGTCCAATAGCAGCCACCAGAGCCCTCTACAGGTAATAAAAAAGAACATCGCTCTAATGCCATATACTAATAAAGAATAAAAGTTTACTTTTCTCTGCTGGTCATAATAGCCACCACCCACTAAATGGCAATTAGTGGGAAAGCCTGTCATTGCTTTCCCACAGAAAGCACTTTAGCACAAGTATAAATTCACCTTGAGACTTTCCATTTCTGATACTGCACTCATCTTTAAGGGGGACAAGACCTGCCAGGCAGGCTTTCAGGAAGGACCTACCAGAAGTTTCCTTCCTAATTCTTTACATACTGACTAGGGGCTACACCTGTTACTTTGACTGGAGGATATACTTTGTCTTTCAAAGAATTGCCAAAATTTACTGATTCCTGCTACTACCTCTGGAATTGTTCAAAGTCACACAGCAGCAGAGTCACTTCTCTAAATGAGAATTTCAAAAATGTTTTGCTCAACAAAACTTATAATGATGTTATACATGGAGAGTTCTGGATGAGCTGAAGGCAGAGATCATGTTCTTTTCCCTGGCCACAGTACCATTTCTGTTCACCAGTTACTTGTCTCCCTTGGCAAAGATGATGTCTTATTTTGAAGAGAGGATCCAAATTCAAAGAAACGCTCTTAATAACAGCATATAGCACTGAACATCCAGATAACTTCTGAAAATCATTGTCCTTGCTTACTTCTGTTCTCAGCCAAATAGCTTCCCTCTCACCATGCACAAAATGACTATGACAAGATACAGGGATGTAAAATGATTGATAAGAACAGTTAGGATGTCTGGTGCACCCAAAATTACTGTCAATAAGGTCTAAAAAAACTGCTTTACTTTACCCTATTTGTTCACAGTGTGAGCAAATCTATCAAAACAAAGAGAACTTCAAGTTAGCCTTATTCATGAGGGCCATTTGTATATATTCAAACTTGATCAACATGAAGAAATGTTCTACATGTTAGTGCCTTTAGAATGTAAAATAACGTGTTTCTAGTTTTTGACTCAAACAGTTAAAAGACATTATCCTTGCCAATAGAAGACAACATGTATTACAGGTCAGATTTAAAGGAAGTCTGTGGAAACTTACACATGCTAGCTAGACTACTACTGTCCACATCCCAGTGAATCAAGACATCAAAATAAAATACTGTAAAATATATTGGCCATGACCTTTATTAAATCTAGAGGCATACTACACCCAATCCCACCTAGCATAGCAGCCAAGGTGAGCTGTAAATACTGCAAATCACGTAATGTAGTTTCTGGGGACTTTTAGAATAAATTCCTAATTCACCAGGCCTTACATCAGGCCTGCTTGCTACATCCACCTTGAAGTAGTAATTCTCTATAAAGTGGAGTTACATGGGCACAAGGGTGCCTACGTTTAGGGAAGGCACATTGCTAGAGAGGCCAAAGAGCAGGCAGCTGATACAGCATCACTAAACTCACCTCAGTGTTATCAGAGAGGAAGGAGCAGACATGTGAGAAGAAATAGCTTCATACATGTATACCTACTGACATCATTGACAAATAAAATTCCATTCCAGAAAGAACAACTATGTTCCAAAGGACTGGGTCTTTGGTATGGGCTTCTGCGTCTAAATGAATACCACAATTCAGTGGTATTTGACTCTCCTCAATGTCTTATAGACTTAATAATCCTCCCATTGGAACTTCCTCTGAGATCACAATTGCATGTGTCTACCTACAATGCAATGTCTGTGAGGTTTATTCCAAAAAAAAAAAAAAAAAAAAACACCCTCAGACTTACTCAGAAGTTGGTTATATTACTCACAATAGACATTTAGCTATATGACTCTAGAAAATAAATATTAAATGTAACTGTACCAACAGCACATAAAGGCAGCTGCCAGTTACACAGTCCGTCTCTAACAAGTTACTCTTAGAAATAATTCTCAAAGCACATCCCCTCCAGAGATATTTATTTACATAGAGTAATAAAGAGTCTACAAGTTTTTTTCTGCACACCTTCTCCTTCCTTCCTTCCCCTCCCACATTCCTGCCACAGCTCACAGCTCACAGTCTGACCAGAGGGCAGCATGAACACGCTGTCTAGTGTCCTGTGAAGTTATCCACCCAAACCTTTTTATTATGGCTATTTTCTAACAGTAAAAATAATGAGAATGGTACCAACTCTTGACCTTTAGGGAATGTTAATATCATATCAATCTCGTTTTATCTACTCCAAACCACATTCCAGCTCAAATTCTTTTCTTTATTTTCTTTTATCCCCTCATTACTTACAAATAACTCATAAGAATGTCTTCATATAAAACAATTCAAAACCATCAATATTTCCCCTTTTCAGTAATACCACCTTATGGAAGTTACCATCATTTCAATAAACTAGCACAATCTTTCTCTCTGCTGTCGTTTTCATTTGTTACTTCACACAATTCCAAAACATAGCCAAGATGAACTTAAAATATTAAAAATCAAGTGTGATTTTCTCTATTTAGAAGAAACTACAAAATCACAAGGTATTACATTAGGCCTGTTAGTTTCTATAACCTTAACTTGTAGCTGACTCAGTCCTACTAAGTCATGTTCTTTCAACTCCAAGTGTATGGCAGCCTCAGGGTCTTTGCTTGAGCTACTGCTCTGGAGCCTAAAGTCATCTTCACCCAACCTTCATCTCATTGGCTCCAGACCATCTTTCAGATCTCAGTGTAAATGTCACATCTTCTGAGAAGCCTCCCTACAGCACCAATTTTACAGGAGTCACTTGACTACACTTGCTATCACATCACCATTACCACCATTTGATATTTTTCATATTTCTAAAAATATAATTCTTTCTCCCAATGAGAGAATAAGCTGCTGGAAACAGGGACGATAGGAAGCCTATCTAGTATTTATGTTCATTCTTCTTCCTAAAATTTCTTTTATTTGGGTATTAACTCCTCCATGTGCAGTTACAGAGGTCAGAAGTTGCTCTTTATCCTCCAATACCTGCAAAAAATATGACGACAAAAACTCCACACCCCTCTCCAGTGACTAGTTCAAAAATGAGAATGTGGCTCAATTCTCCCAAGATATAAGTTAAGACTTGCTAGCGGGTTCTGAGAAAGTTGTTCCCCACCCTAAAGGTCATGGACAACACCAGTATTTTTTTTTCTCCCTCTGGCCATGATGAAGGAACACATTGCCAAACCCATCTGTCAGAGGAACAAGCAGTAGGATGAAGTCAACACTGAAAATTAAGGTAGAGAAGAGAATTTGAATCCTTGACAAATATTTGAATCATGTGACCAACCAACCTAGAAGTCCACACTATCTCTGACTCCCTTCTATGTAAGCTAATAGATTTCCTTGTCAGTTTAGGTTAGCCTTTCTATTACTTATAAGTATACTAACGTGAAAAGGAACTTTGTCTACCTTGCTCACTGCTATATTCTCAAGACCCAGAAAAATGTCTAAATTATGTTGAACACTTAAAAACATATGTTGAATGAAATAGTGAAAGTCTAAGGGAATAATAATGAAGAAGAAAGAATTCTAACATAACTATTTTCATTTATCCCACTTAGTTGTAAAAATATTAAATTCCTTAAGAACAGGTAACTACTTAAGCACCATTTACGAAGCACAAACATGTTCTTGATACAGATTTTAAAATGTCATATTAACACTGTCATACGCTACCATCATTACAAAAAGGAAATGTCATCAACAAGCATGCATAAATTTATAGACTTACAGGCTCCTGGGGTTCTGTTTCTTCCCATGTTCCCCAACCGTCATCTTCCCAGTTTGTTGATTTACCTATTTTTAAAAAGTTAAAAAGCACTTATATGAAACATAGAGCTTAAATATTTTTAAAATATCATATTCAAATATAACATATCTAACCACTGATATGCAATAAGTTATATACTTAAATACTTTCTAAGGAAGAAAAATGGAAAATTCATTATAAAAGGATTTTATAATATGTAACAAATCAGATCACATTTGACCTGAATGTCCAAATTTATGCTAATAGTAAAACTGGACATCAAATTATCCGTATTCAAATCAAACTTCAGGCCGGGCACGGTGACTCGTGCCTGTAAGCTTCAGCCTATGAAGCGGCCGGGGCTAGGGATTGCGGTTCAAGTCCCACCTGGGGCCCGTAGTGAGACCTAGTTCCAAAAAAAATAGCTGGGCATGGTGGCGCGCGCCTGTAATCCCAGCTACCTAGGAAGCTGAGGCTGGGGATTGCTTGAGTCTGTGGGTACCCCGGGCAACGAGAGCCTGCGGTTCCACAGGCAAAAATAGCAAGACCTAGTCTCAAAAAAAAAAAAAAAAAAAAATTCAAGTCAAACTTCAACTGTAATCTTAAATTTAAAAATCTAAAGGTGATAAATGTTAAAATATTGAACAAACCAAATATACAATGACAAAATGCATACCTGAACTTCCACATGGATACACTAAAAAGTGATTTTTTTTTTTTTTGGTAAGAAAAAATGTCAATAAAAAACCCTGAATTTTGAAATAAGACAGTTCTACTACTGCCCACCCTCTTCTGATCTTTTGGTTTCTTACATACAGGAATATCCTCTCAGATCAAAAGATGTCCAAAAGACATTGCAACTAGGAATCCCAGATAGATTTAGAGGTGAGATCTCTTATTATTATTCATGCTACATGTTTTTATAGAGTTATCACTGAATTTCTCAAAAAATCGCATCAGAAGAAAAGGAATACAACTACTGAGACAAACATCAGATAGTCTTTCTACATTATTTCTAATTTAAAAATCATATTAAGTTCAAATAAAGGCCCCAGAATCAGATTACCTAGATTCAAATCTGGCCCCAAAACTTAATTGGCCCTGTGACCAAAGACAAATTACCCCTATCGATAAGCTCCAGTTCTGTCACCATAAAGTATGGAAATAATAGTCTGTACATCTGCTAAAGCTGTTTAAAGGATTTAAATCAGATAGCAGACTAAAGTTCTCCGCACCTAGCACAGAGTAAGTTTTTAATGCTAGTCATCAGGATGTAGTCATTAAAATACTATAAAACATAAAGAACTATACTTAAACTGACTTCAAAATTCAGAGTAAGAATCATTCTAAAAAATGGTGCTAAACCTGATTGCCTAAGATGCCTACAGTAGGAAGCTAGCAAATAGAACTTTCACTTACAATACACAAGTTTTTAAAGTTGCTAAAATCAATTATATGTAGATTTTTTAAATGCTACAATTTGGTAATTGTTCTAGCTACTATGCAGTAATATTCTCATCTTATTACTTAAATACCAAGTAAATACTTCCTAATATGCCAGGCACACTGCTAGGCATATATTAAGTCCTAAAATAGTACTATCACTTGATTAACACAGCACAACTTATAGAAGATTTCCATATACATGTTAATTAAACAATTTAACAATTACTCTGTTAAATATCATGTGCCAAACCCTGGGGCAGAAGCTTAAAAAAATGCAAAAACATTCCTTGAATTCATGACTGAGGGTAGGAAAATAATGCGACTTTACTACATGGTGAGTGCTGCAATCTACTAATAAAGGAACCAGATGTGGTGATGATGAAAAAGTACAGCAAGGAGTCCAATGAGGTCTTTAAAAAATGGTTAGAAACTTTTCAAATATTCTTAGAGAAAGGATAAATATGAGCAAAGGCAAAGAAAAGCAGCAAGGCACATACAAGTGTTATGTCACCTCATGACAACATGCAGTGTTATGTCACCTCATGACAACATGCAGTCAGCATGTTGGTACAGCTTTGTGTGTCACAGAGACTCACTTAAGCACCACCACATGCATCCCCTTGTCATCCCCATTTTACAATGAGAAAAACAGATTACAGAGAGAGTTGATACTGTTTGACCAAGATCACAGAATGCTCGGGGGTGTAGGGAACTTGCTTGAATTCAGGTCTACTGAGTTCCAAAGTTCATGCTCTAGTATACTTAACCCTTTGTGACTTATGAAGGGGGATCAGATTAGGGAACAGTGGGGTTTACAGTTAAGGTCAAAAGTAAGAATATTTATTTTGAAATGGAAACACTCCTCTGATACTAAGATTTGGAGTTTTCCTGTAATACGGAAAAGTAAAGTTTGCTCCTTGGTACTCTATGCTAGGCAAACTCTTCATTCAGTTCATTTTCCCCCTTATCCTAAACAAATTCTTTACTGTGGGCTGATGGCAATTAGGCCATATGACTTACAGTTTGAGAATATGCAAGTAGCTGATGAAAAGGCGGTACCTAAAAGAGCTTATTACTCTAAAGTCCCCTGACTCAACTATTAAGTAATTATAAAAATAACATTTATCAAATTACTGCAATCTAAGACCATGTAGAATTAAAGCAATTCGTGAAGGTCAGCTACTCATTTATTCAACAAGCATAGCATCTTTGCTAAGAGCTGAAATACAAAAGCAAATATGCCTTCAAAGAGTGGAGCTTGTGCACATAACCTCTGTTGAATACCATACAAAACTATGAAAAATGTACTGTCTCCTCTGCACTGGTATAAAAAGTACCTGAGTCAATTCACAAATGACTCATACAATCAAACAGAAGACAGCAGCCATTTGAACTCTCTGTCCCTGCAGAGATTTAATCTCTTTATGCCTAACTGAAAACATCCAGGAAGAGAAAGACCTTGAGAAATACATTCTTTGCGCAGGGTATTGTGTTCTTGAGGACTTACACATCTCAATGCTCTTTACTGGAGAATTTATAATAACAAGAAGGAGAGCAAATATAATCAGGCATCTTCCACAATTAACAGGAATACCTTTTCCAAATAAATCAGGAACAAACATTAAAGAAAGAGGAAGCAGAACCACCATTCAGGTTAGGTTAAAAATGTTTTTGATGGTTGGTCTAGAATCTTAAATATTTATAACACTGAAAAAAATGGTTTCCAAATCTCATCAATGGGAAACTAAAAAAAAAAAGGGGGGTGGGGGAGGAGATGGGGAAATATTTGCACACTGGGCACTAGTTTCGAATTTATTTCTACACAGTGCCAGAGTAGACTCTTCACTTCTGCCCAAGATCATTTGATATTGTTTTGCAGGCTGCTATGTGAAAGTTACTGTCATCTGTTAAGAGATGCTGGGATCACAGTATTAAAACAAGGTTATTTCTTTTGCCTTCATATGACATGGGCAAGGTAATAAGCACATACTTTATAGAAGGGAAGGGGGTAGCTTATACTTAAAACTCACTGATGAATGCCTAATAAAATTGTCATTTATGTACACTTTTAACTTTTACTCAGTCTTTCTAGTAACTTCAGTGAAGGAGCATGTTCTAGAAAGATGCCTGCTGGGGTTAATGGATCTTTGTGTTTCACAGTGTCTATTTAAACATTTCAAAACAACATTTGTATCACTACTAATAAAATAACTCATCAATAATGGGAAACCAACAGGCTCACAACTGTCACTTTTAACCTAGTTTTTTGTTAGAAAAAATAATAAGTTCCCAAATATACACACCATTTTGAAGGAAAAAAACAAGTATTATTTACATCATTTTTAAGTAGGGCAGATATATACATTTTCGTCAATAGTGAACAATACAGGTTATTGTAAAAGCAAATACTATTAGGGAACCTTAAGAGATCATGAGGATACCTCCTTTGTCTTGGTACTTTCATGCTGTTACTGCTCCTAACCCAGTCAATTTATAGCTACACCATATCAGGACAGCATTCTGGCTGTAAGCAAAGTATGTCAAAGGCTCATGTTTGACTTGGGTCCCCAATGTATTTCCTATAAAACCTATGGAAAGATGGAATTTTTCAAGTACATGAAATATTCTCTATAGTCCCATACACAAGATTTGGATTTTTGATATTTTTAAATTCTAGCCAGACCTTTCTCAAACATTTCTCAACCAGTAAGCTTCCTTGAAAATCTAATCTTTTCACATTCTTAGTTATTTTTCCTTAAAATTCACAGAACACTCAAAATCACGCAAGAATTCAATTTGAATCTTCCAAGAAGTTTGCCAGCTTAGTCTACCTCATTGCTGAAATTGTCTCACTTGCTTCATACATCTTGACTCACACTTGCTCTCTATAAATACAATAAGCTGATTATAATTAAGTTATATACTAGGAAAATACAAGCAAGTAAAACTACAAATAAAAACAAGCAAAATGGCCGGGTACGGTGGCTCGTGCCTGTAAGCTTCAGCCTATGAAGCGGCCAGGGCTAGGGATCATGGTTCCAGTCTTGCCTGGGGCCCGTAGCGAGACCTAGTTCCAAAAAAATAGCTGGGTGTGGTGGTGTGTGCCTGTAATCCCAGCTACCTAGGAAGCTGAGGCTGGGGATTGCTTGAGCCTGTGGTACCCCTGGCAACAAGAGTCTGCAGTTCCACGGGCAAAAATAGTGAGACCTAATCTCAAAAAAACAAAAAAAACAAAACAAAACAAAAAACAGTAACAACAAGCAAAATGTAGTTAAAAGTAACAATAACAAAAAGAAACTACTTTCTCCCTAATTATAATTTCACTTTTCAATCCTTAAATGCTTTTATACCCATCACTGACCGTATCTACTTAGATCTGTCTAGAAAAAGTGATAACAAGAGTAAAATCCTTGTTCTTACTCTTATCTACTTACATGTTTTGCCTAAGTGAATAAAATCAATGACTTGAAAATGTGAAATGTAGCTATAACTCCCTCCTAGAGAGAATTTTTCCCCTAAAGAGATTAGCCTAGTATTTAAAAACAAAAAAACAAAAAAAACTGTTCTGTTTCTTACTTGACAAATAATAGTCTCTGAAACCTTTAAAGCAAAGAGAAAATACATTTTAATTTAACACCTAAAACTTACAGATGTCTTTGTAGGGATACATCCCATTAAGGAATTATTCTATCAACAAAAGCTCAAATAAGAAATTCAACTTCTATCTCCCATAGCTCTTTAATTCCAAAAACATATCATTCTGATTTTCTTGTGAACAGTTTGTCCTCATAAACTAAGGGCATGCTTTTCACTGAACAAGAACCTGAGGCTAGAAAGGAAATTGAATTTAGAAGTAGGCAATTAATTTGACGCCATATGCTTTTTGCCAGTATGAGTATGTCAAGATAAAAAAACTAAATGAAAAACTGAAATCATAGTAAAAAGAATGCTTCCTGGTTGAATAAGATATCTTATTAACACAGAAGCAAATTTATTTTCATTTTCTCAGACAAGGAAAAACAGAATAAGGCACTGGTTCCTATAAAAAGAAAGAGCCTCTAGAACGTATGCTTCGTAAATAATTAAGGACATTCAACACATTTTAGTTGGCTCTAAAGGAAAGCATCATAGAGTAATACAAAATTTAAAAAGAATAAAGGATAGATGAGCTCCTTCATTTTTAATGTTTCAAAAAAATTAATCTTTTTCTATTTCTGGGAAAAACATTTCTGATTACCATATTTCTTTAAGCACTTAAGACTATGCCACAATTTAAAATGAGGCCACTATTCTCATTTTCAATAATGAGGGATTTATTTCTTTCAAAATACTAGATTAGTCTCTTCTCTCTGGTTTGGGTTCTCAGCTAGAACATGGCCCTGATACCATGTGGACTGAGCATCTTTAAAAGACATCTCATCCCCAAGGTGGACAACAATGCAAATGAGTATCCACTGGTAAAGGTATCAGATGGTGTTCATGAAAGGATTCCTCTCAAAGGCCATGAACAATCAGGAGAAAATGACTTGGAAACAGCCTTAGGGGAGATGAAGAAAGTAGCAGATGTTGAAGCAGGCCAACTGACCATCATTGAGGAGCTCAGATTGAAAACCAATTCTGTGATCAGGGAGAAGCCTAAACCAGTCCTCCACTGGCTGGCAGAAGTGAAGGAACATTATGTGGAGATCTGCTTCTGCCATGAGCACCAAGCTTACTGCTGGCTAGGGCTGCATGAGGCCTGCCAGTTGGCCCAGTTCAAGAAGATGAAGGCGGCATTTCAAGGAATCCAGATGAGAGCAGTCATTTCCCTCTGTATAGTCCATGAGTGCCTTCTGAGATGAACCCAACTTTAGCTATACAGTAGGTGTGCTAGTCTTTCATCATAGCAAAGAGCAGATGGGTTAGTGAAATCAGCTCAGGACCTTCAGATGAGAGGAAACAAAAATCTCAGCTGGTTAGAAAGGAAGGCAAAAGAGTAAAAATAAATAAAAGACCAGGACCATTAAATGCATCCTTGCACTTTATAAATAACACCTCAAGGAGCTTTAAAAAATAAAATACAATCCAGATGATATCAAACTAGATTTTTAAGGAGTCTTTCATTTCTAGAATTTCAGTTGACAAATCATCTCCAGTAACAAATTAAAAAAGCAACTTAATAGTCAATTAAAAAATGGCAGAACTGAAAGTATCTTTAAGCAGAAAAGTGTATCCTTTTGTTCTAAAAAAGGCATAAATATAAACATGTTCCCTTTGCCCCAAAATCTAAAAAATGTTTATGCCTACATTTAAAAAAAGTTAACATTCTATTCTCTTTCCTATTCATTTTTCTTTCAAAAGAAACCAATAAAGGTAATAATACATATATTAACGAACTTATACTTCTTGTATAGTTTCTTACATCTTCATATTACATCTTCACATAAATATAACCTGATTTATTTACTATACCCAAAGTAGCAGAAAAAGTAAACATAGCTAGTAAGGTCAGGGAGCATGTGCCATTATGAAATACAGATGAAGGCAAGTAATTACTGCTAAAAAGCTAATTTCTGTATATTCTGAAGATGTCAATTCTACATCTTCCTTTCTTAATCCATTTTATATTCAACTACTGTCTAAGAAAATATTCATTATATTAAACTAAATTCTAGTAACAGTTTAATCTAACTTTCTTACCTCTCTTTAATAAATACAGATAAAGTCTGATAACAATTTCAATCAGTTAAGAACCACTTACCAGAAGAGCAAAAGTCAAAGAAACTGACAATAAAGAATGGCAAGTATGTGTATAAATAGACACTTTTGTTTAACATGCATAGGAGAAAAAGTGACCAAGTTTAGAGTAATTTGGTAATTGTAACCAACATTTAAAATGTGAATTTTTAATATTCTAATCCCAGAAACTTACATTCAGATATACTACCATCAAACACATATATGTGCTTCCTGGAGCATTTTCTTACAGCAAAAAATATCAAAATAGTCTAAATATTCATTGTTATAGGAATGGTTAAATGTAACCTGGTAGAGTCTTTACTGGAATACTGTGCCGTCATTAGAGGGAAAGTTATGGTGCTCCAAAGCTATATTTTTAAACTTAGAAAGCATATAAACCAAAAGAAGTTCCAGACAATACACTGTAAAAATGAGATCCTAACAGGGAGAAAGTATTCTATATATGTTCTTCTCCAATAAGAAAGTCACTGAGCACATGCGAAATGTACATGTGAATTAAAGCTATTATGACTGAGGAAGAGAATTTTAATTCTTATTTAATTTCTATTGACTTAAATGTAAATACTCTATGTGGGTAGTGTTACCATACCAAATAGCATTATTACTGAAATCTTAAAATCAAAAAGGTGGGAGATGAGTAGCCAGAAGGTGGCTATCGTGCCTGACTTTATATACTTGAGAAGAAAAAGGCAACATAATAGGTATGTAATTACCTCTCTCTACCTGAGATTCTTTGTTCTACAGAATTTATAGGTGAGACCTAGGCTCAGAAGATACAAAAGAAAAAGTGGTGTTCAAAAAGTGGTGTTCAGATTATTTCTGGACTCCTTTTCAAAGGGAAAATGTAGGAGAGGTAGACACCTAAGAGTTTCAAGGATTTCGTTCTACAGGGAAAGCTTATGTGGGGTCTCAATGAAGTCACCAAAAAATACATGGCTGATTTATAATTCCAGAACTGTTACTATGTGGCCCTGTAAACATCTGAGGAATACCAACCTGAGAACACTTTACTAGACAAGTATTCCATGTGTATTTGGCTATATTTCAGCATCTTTAACTGCCATACAATGTGGTAGGTACTAACCTCATCTGGCTATTTAAACTTAAATTTAGTTCCTTGGTAACACTTGTCACATTTCAGGAGGTCAACAACCATAAGTGGCCAAAGACTACTACACTGAGCAGTACAAACATGATTAAAATAAATTGGAGATTTGACTGAGAGCAACAAATGGGGGAAGGGGAAAGTGACTCAGATTAGCTGGTCAAAAACAGTTTCTCTGAGAAGTTGACATCTGAACTGAAAGTTGACATCTGGCTTGAAAGACAAGAGGCAGCTAGCACATGCAGAGCACCAAAAGCAAGGGCAAAGGCCTTACGCACTAATAAGTGTGTCTAAGACATAAGAAATAGGAGCAACTGGAAGAAGCAGGACCTCACTCAGTACCTTATGAGGCAGGTAAGAACTTTGGATTTTTATATTAAGTGAAATCAAAGATCGGAGAGGTTTATAAAGAGGGAAATGCTACAATCTAAATTATGTCTTAAAAATCTCACTTTGTTTCTGGGAACTAATTACCAGAAATCAGAGGTAGATGATGTTTGAAGAAGATTGGCACCCTTGCCAGGAGAAAGAAGCTATCAGGTGGAACTGGAAAGGAGAACGTTCTCTTTCTCCACACCACATCCCTGTCTACTGCCCTATATCTACTATCTTTCACAAACAGGATCCTTGAAGGTGCCAACTTCTTTTTTTTTTTTAAACTCCTCTGCATCCTGTAAATCTGCTTTCCCCAAACCACCAGGCATGTTATATCCTCTGTGGAGCTCTGCTATGTTTGCACCTGCTGACCACTCCTCATCAAACACTCTCTTCCCTCAGCCCCATGACTCTCATCTGACTTTCCTCTCATTTACTCTTTCTCAGTCTTTCCAATCAATCACTCATCCTGGGCTCCTAGACTTTAGAGCTGCTCCAACATTACAACTTCATTATTCCTTTCACAATACACACAATCCTAGAGATCAAACTGACACTTTCCACTGGTAGCTCTGAAATGAGTATCTCTCGAGCAGAATTCCCTATTGTCTTAGAACTTTCTAGCTAGTGTTCCACTAAACTGCCTCACTTGGACAGACCAAGCAGTTAAAGTGCAAGAGATCCAAATCCTATCTACTTATTCCCTCTCACTATATACTCTCCTCTAAACTAAAGGCTAGAAACCATTCTCAAGTCCCCTCAAGTCACTAGTATTATCAGTTTTAGCAGCTAAAGAATGTTGGAGTCCTTGAGATAATGTTTAATAGTGAATGTGGGTAAAAACAGCCAGGAACACTCCCTCTTTCTCTCTTGGTCATAGATGCTAATTGCAGAAGGGTAAAAACCCTGATAATTCATTTACCCTATATCCCCTAAAATCCAGAGTCATCTTCAAATCCCCGCCCCATCTTCACTAGGTCCTGTTTATTTCACCTCCTTAGTATCTTTCCAATCTAGTCCTTCCTACCAAGCTATTATAGATCAAGCTCAAGTCTTCTTGCATGGGTTACTGGGACTACTCTCTCAACCAATCCCTGTTTCCCAGTTCTCCAACACACTGCCTCCTAAGCATATAATACTCAACTTATGAGCATGAACATCTGACTGTCATGCCTCTGCTTACAGTCCTCCAGAGGCAACCCACTACTTTCACAGGTTTCTCATGCCAAGCTCCTTATTACATTTACAATCTTATCTCCCCACTCCTTCCTGCAAATTCTTCTTTCAAATCATTTCTCTTTTCTTAGTTCTCATTACTATGTAAGGTCTCCCTTTCTCAGCATATGCATTTTACCTGTTCTTATTCATCCAACTACTTCAAAGGTAGGCTTACACATTACCCACTTCAAGAAGGTGACTCCAGGTGCTTCACATACACACCTCAATCACACCGGGTGTGGTAACTTCTGTGTGCCAGTAAACTAGAAGCTCCTAAAGGGGCGTGCCACCAACCAAATGGTTTGATTTGTATCCACGGAACGGAGCAAATATTCACATGGTTTTGATTTGGTGGCTACCTTCTAAATTTTAGGGGGGGGGGTGTGGAAGAGCAGATTTGCTGGGCTTTTTATAACCATTCCAGTAAGGCACGACGTGGCAGCAAGTACACAGAACCCAAAGAGGTTTAGATGGGACTATTTAGAAACACACACACACACACACACACACACACACACAACACCTCTCAGGAGAAACACAAGTTACGCTGAGGAACTATGCAGTATCTAATCAACCAGCCCTGAGACTTTATAGGACGTGGGCAAGGGCTTATTTAATGTTGGATGATAATGATGGTTGGAACGCTTGTCATCTCAAAGCAAATTAACTTTACAGGGCCATATGATGGTAATTTTAGCTCCAGAGGGAGATTCTCACTCACTTCCTGACAGGTTATTTTCCTCATTGGAGACAGGCTCGCTTACCCCCTTAGGAGTCACTCACTTGTCAAGCCAGCCGTTTATTCCCTAAATCTGGATGGGACTGGAGGTAGGGGGAGCGTGGGCGGGTGATGATCAGCATTGGGGGGTAGGGGAGGGATAGCAGGCCCCAGTCCAGGGGCTGGGGCGACGCCGGGTTAGCGCTGACAGCTGGCAGGAATGGAGAGAGAAGGACGCGCTCGCGAAGCCGGGGACCCCGGCTGGAGGGAGGGGAATGAAGATGAAACTCAGCAAGATAGCTCAGACTCTAGTGGTGGGGTTAAGCAGCTAGACGCTGCCGGGGCAGGAGGCGGTGAGGCTAAGGAGCAAGCGGGGAGTCGCGGAGAGGCAGCCGGCAGCCACGCTGAGGAGGCCGCGGTTGGAGGCGGGCAGGGGTTCGTGCCCGTGAGACAGGGGCGGCGCGTGGGGGACCCGGAGGCCCAGGACAGAGCCGCGGACTGAGCCGGGCACGGGGACGGCGCGCCGGGGTCACTTACTGGGGTCCCTCCGCACGGTGCCGCTGGGGGTCTCCTCCCGCAGGTGAGGGAAGAGGAAGTCCCGGGAGGCCTGGAGGTCCTGGAAGTAACAGAACTGGACAATGGAGCAGGCCATGGCTCCCGGGACCCCGCTCGGGCACTAACCTCACCTAATCAGAATTAGCCCCAGCCGCCGCCACCGCCCAGCCGACTAACTCCGGCCACGCAGGGGCGGGGACACCAAACCGGAAGCCGTCGAAGCCTCGGGTCCGCCCCCTGCTCAAGGCGCAGGCGCAAGACCGCCCTGCGCCCTGCCGCCGCGGCCCGAGTCACGTGACGGAAACCACGTTGACGTGGAGGCTCTGCGCGCTGTCACCTCGCCCACTTTGGGAAGGGTGACTTCCATTCCTCCAGGCTGTTAGCCAGTGATGATTTCACTGGACGTAGTCCACACAGCCTCCGAACCCTCTGGCCGCTCTTTTGTTCTGCTGCCTACTCTTACCCGGTGGTGCTGTTTTGTCATTGGCACAAAGATGTTTCTTAGAGGACGATTAATGTTAAGCCAGGCAGACTAGTTGAGGAGAGTATCGTGCGAGTGTCGGAATAAAAGAATTTCTCTCCTAGAAATCAGCCCTCACGAGCTAGTAGCTTTAAATACACCTCTAAATGCTCATAGTACTCTGCACACCTACGGTAAGTGGAGTGTCAGACGCTAAGTTATCGTGTATTTTGAGTTTTCGTTCATTCCTTCAGCCATTCATTCAACAAATATTTCTCACTGTGTTTTCTAAGCCTGCCGCCATGCCAGGCACTGAGTAAATACAGAGAGCAAGGAAGATGAAAGACCTGTTCCCACAAAACTAGATTTTAGAGATAGTAAGTGCAGAATTATTCAAGTGAAAACTGATCAGTCTGGGAAGTGTGAAGTTCAGTGGCAGACCATAATTGGGGAATCTTTTCCAGATTATTGGGTCTTTTGTTGCGGGAAGGGGGGTTGTGGTGAAGCCGGGGACACAATAATGGACCCAGTTCCTTTCATTGAGAAAGGAATGTGGGCATTGCTATCACCTGCATCTGAAAGACACAGAGACTAAGACCAGCCTGAGACCAGATAAGGCCACTTCCCCTTTTTACTGTAAAGTGATTATCTGGGCCGACTTAATGATTATGCTAATGAAGGGTCCATAGGTAGTGACTCCCCAAGTCCCAGAGGAAAAAGGGAAGTACAGACCACCAAGGGTGTGGCTGTGAATTGGGGGCCTCTGGTTGATGAGGGGAGGAGGAGCAAAGGAAAGGATAAAAAGAGAGGAAGGGGGCAGAAAGACATATACCATTTTGGAGAGGAGCGTGGTGAGCAGTGAAAGCGAGAGCCTGGAAATTGGCATCAGGCGCGGAGGTTTTCGACCTCAGAAGGACCCAGGAGCTGAGTCCTTTGGCGCTTCCTCGCCTCCCCAGCACTCCAGTTCCTGAGGATCTAGAGCTGTGTGAAGGTGAAGAGGTGACTCTGGTGAAATGCAGAGCCACGGTGAAAGACCCGCCTGAGACCCACCTGTGTTGCCAACTGGAATGACAGAGGATCAGGAGTCAAGGACACAACCTGGCATTTTCAACCAGAAGTACCCTAAAACTGAGGTAAACCCCACAAAGCTCCTTGAGGAGTGGAAGTGGGCCTCTATTCCATTTGGAACACTTGTGAGGGTGTGGACTCTTTTAGTTTGTTTTCTAGTCGCTAAGGTTTGATCTTGGAGCAGCTGCTGCACACAGGGGGAAGAACCCACAGTAAAAAGTAATTTAAAAGGGGGTAGTCCCTATCCCCCATAACAGTGACAAGAATCTGAAACAGACTTTATTGTTGTAAACTGCTGGATATGACATCTCATTTAATGCTACTTCATATCCACAGCATTTAGCATAAGAACTGCTACAAAGTAAGTCCTTAAATATTTGCTGGAGAAATAAGTGGAATGGAATATGTGCATAAAGTAAGTAGAATACTTCTTTAATGAAGTACCTTATAGCCTTGAAAGTACTTTTCCACGCTTTGTCCAATTGGGTAGTCCCAATGCTATCTTGAAAGTGCTTCATCTCAATTTTTCCCTCGCCCACACCTCCTCATCTCAATTTTTAAATGAAATTTAGGTAAGTTCAAAGCATTCATTTCCATGAGGCTGTGTAACACTTGATCCTAATAATAAAATGATAATTGAGTTCCCAGGTTTGTACTCCATGTTAACTCCTGTTTCTAGTGCAGAATGGTTTCCACAAAATTGGGATAGATAATTTCTATGTTTTCAGGTTAACATGGTCAGCCTTTAACCTTTAAAAGTACACAATCGGGTTAGATGCGCAATTCCTTCAACATCAGAGACCATAATTCTGTAATTAAAGCTTGCAGAAAAGACAAGCTTCCGGCGTTCCTTCAGTCTTGATAATTAAACCAAAAATTATAGCGCCAATACCAAACCAGAAATTAAATTTACTTTTAGATTCCTAGTTCTGCAGCATGAATATAAAGCACATGACAGTTTTTGGAAGGATACGGTGTCATTTTCCTTGAAAACCAAGTTCCTATTCAGGTAATTGCTCTTTGTGGAAGTAACTGCTCTTGGCTGACTACTGTGCTCTTTGTTCTGCCCTACGGTATTCATATATCTCTTGTATGGTGATCATTGAATTTCATTATGTTCAGTTTTCAGTAGTAAAGTCCCTGACTTCCTTCCAAATGTTATTGAAAAGGTTCATTCATGAATGTTTTTAAGGACTTTAGAGACCCTTCACAGAAATTACAACATTCATGAACTGAGCTCTTCCCTCAGGAAGTTGTAAAACTGCAAGGGGATGCCTCTGGAGTTCTGCTGCCATGGTTTCCATGAGTGTGGGAGTATTGTGTCAGACAGTGAATGTCACTAACCACATAGTCCAAAGAAAGCACATTGCAGAAAATTCAGGCCTTTCATACCCCAGCATAGACAATGTCTCTCTGAGGTATGAGTTTAGGAACTAGGAAAAGCACATTCACCAAAATAATTACATAGGGAAAGAATGTCAACTTTCTCCAGCGGTTTTTAGAAGATAAGAACACTAATTATAGTTCTTAAGAAAGAGGTGATTACCCAGTGTTATCAGCACCAGATCCTTGCCAAAATTTGCTCACAACCTGAGGCCAAGGTATTGTTCTACAGGATGGACAGCAAGGTGTGAAAGGAAGAGCAGTCTTTTAGAGTCAGGAGTCCTGCTAATAAGCACATGACCTTAGGCAATTTGGGCCACCTTCTGGTCTATAGAAGGAAGAAGCTGAACTCTACAGTCCATCCTTGGTAATGTCTGATTTGGCTAAGAAACTGGTAAGAAACCAGTGTTGGGAGCTGGTGTTGCTCAAAAGGAGTGATCTATGTAAGTGGCCCAGTGAGAGCTTTGGGTGAGTAGAAGTAAAGATAAGGGCACTGAGCTTCTCTAAAGGAAGAAAGGAGTATAGAAAAGGAGAGTGGGGAGGCACTGGAGCCTTCTGATGTCAAAAGAACAAACTCCGAGCCAGTGAATAATGTTCTAAATGAACTCGATGCTGACTAGCTCTCAGGCACCAAGGATTTTAACTTCCAGCATGCCATGAACCAGATTTCTGAATAAGGACATGGGAGGGATGGAGGGAGGGAGGGAAGACATGTGGAGAAGCTACTACTGTGATTTTAGCACTTTTGTTACAAATTCACCTCCATGAAGGAGAAGCATCATCTTCTTCACCTTCACTTATATGTAGCTGCCTTGGATTGCAAGTTCCAATATGCCACAAGCTAAACTTGCCCAAACTGGACAAGCAGCTCTCCTGACTTCCTAGGAGATCTGTTAGGAAATAGGGGCATATCTGAAAGATCAGGTAGACATATATAGCACGGAAGCAAGTGGGCCATGCAAGGCACAGTTTTGACTTGCACTTAGGGATTTGAAGAAAACATGCAGGAGAGACATGTAGAGACCCTGATAGAGGACTTTGGAAGAGACAAATGGGGAGCCTGCACCTGGTCCTTGACAGAGACAATGGCAGCCATTTTTCTGACTTCATGGTGGATAATTTGGTACCTTTTGAATTCTGAATCTCTCCTTCTCACCACTCTGGCTCCTGGCTAACCTCTCTTGTGGCTCCTGGCCAGAGGACTTTTGGGCCTCAGCAGTCCCACTTTGGGTTAGCTCCATTTGGCAGGACATTTGTCCATGAGAGGAAGGGGCATTTTTGGAGTTTAAGCAGGAAGTTTCTCTCCCATTTCTCTTTTCTCTTTCTTATTCCCACTGACTTACACATCAAAGATCTTTGCAGGCCGGGCACGGTGGCTCATGCCTGTAAGCTTCAGCCTATGAAGTGGCCGGGGCTAGGGATTGCAGTTTGAGTCCCACCTGGGGCCCATAGTGAGACCTAGTTCCAAAAAAATAGCTGGATGTGGTGGTGCGTGCCTGTAATCCCAGCTACCTGGGAAGCTGAGGCTGGGGATTGCTTGAGTTTGTGGTACCCCGGGCAACGAGAGCCTGCGGTTCCATGGGCAAAAATAGCGAGACCTAGTCTCAATCAGTCAATAAACAAACAAACAAATAAATAAATAGCAGTTCCATGGGCAAAAATAGCGAGACCTAGTCTCAGTAGATAGATAGATAGATAGAGAGAGAGAGAGAGAGAGAGAGAGAGAGATCTTTGCATACCTTAGAGTTTAATTATTGTTTTGATGTGTGATGACCAGACTCCTTCCAGAAGGGCAAAGTGGATTTTTCCTCTTACCAGTTTTGGGTCCTAGGGCCCCTCTTGGTTTCACCCAGCTTGGTTTTGTTCACAGGCTGAGAAATGAACCTCCTACTTACAGTCATAGTGTGCTGAGGGTCACCCTTGAATTGAAGTGTGAGCAGAAACAAGGGCTATAAACAATGAGATTTGTTCAACAGACATCCATGGAGGATCACACACAACTTCTTATAATAAAGCTACTGTGTTGAGCACAGTGAAGAAACAAGGATGAGTCCTCCAGAGTCTCAATCCCTAACTGGGGAGACAGACAAACACAGATAAATTCTAACATAAAGCGGAGTATGATGAGTACCAGGGGTGATGTTTCATAAAGAGCTGTGGGAAACAAAAGGGATAGATTAATTTTGACTGCACGGCTTGTCTGTTGGAGTCATGGGGAAGCAGTATGAAAGTTAATAAGTAGATAGTAAAAATTTCAGAGCTAAAAAGTGTAATCTGAATTTTATCCTGTGTGTTAGATATAGTCAGCCGAAGATACCTTGGAATGAGGTAGGACATAATGGGGTAGCTGATGTGGCATGACTGAAAGCACAAAGACCCCTGTAAGTGTCATGGCAATACTCCAAACAAGAAAGAGTAACAGTAGGAAGTCAGTGCCTCTGTCGTGGCTAAATCTGTGTGTGGATTTTGGGTATATAATGGTATCATCTATATTTGGCACTGAAGAGCAATGTCCAAATGTTTAGTTTACAGAACTGGATACCTGATCATGTCATGCCAGCAGCGAGGATAATATATGTAAAAGGAGGCATGGATTTGAGACAAATGAGAAAAGGGTGAATTCAGTATTATATTTTTTAAATTTAGAGTATCTGTGGAAGAGCTACATTTTTACAAACATTCCTTTTTATAAATAGAAATTAAGTGTGAAGTTAGAGAAATCAGAGTTAGACCCTCCCTGGTGAAGAGATCCCCAGAAGCTCTTTAGAAGGGAAAGGATAAGATTGCTTCTGGAATCTGGTGAGAGCAGGATTAGAACCACAAGGGGAGAAGTGGTTGTTTGTTGTTGTTGTTGCTGTTTTGTTTTTGCTGGGGAGGAGCAAGAGTGGTTGGATAAAGAAGTTCCATCAGCCGGGCTCAGGCTCATGCCTGTAAGCTTCAGCCTATGAAGCGGCCGGGGCTAGGGAATCACGGTTCAAGATCCGCCTGGGGCCCATAGCGAGACCTAGTTCCAAAAAATAGCTGGGCGTGGTGGCGTGCGCCTGTAATCCCAGCCACCTGGGAAGCTGAGGCCGGGGATTGCTTGAGTCTGTGCTACCCCGGGCAATGTGAGCCTGCGGTTCCACGGGCAAAAATAGCAGACCTAGTCTCAAAAAAATAAAAGTTCCATCAAAGGAGAGTGCAAAGAAGTAAACCTTCTTTGACCAAGTATGCCACAGAAGCCAAAGGAGGGAGAAGATTTCATGAAGAGGTGAATCTATTGTGTTAAATTTAATAAAGAAAATGGGGGAGAAATCTGAGAAAAGAAGATTACATTGAAGAGGGTGGAAGCCATGGTGATTATCCAGCTTTCAGGATGGTCAAACTATTTTCTTGGCAGAAGATATGGAACTTCTTTTCAGAAGCAGGTTTTTTTTCTAACAGTCACAGAAGCCAGCTATGGCAACCAATGTCTTTAACTTTGGCTAAAGAAGAAACTTTGGTTAAAGGAGAAAGAAAGAGTTGTCTTTTTGCTGGTATTAACCAATGATGAAAAGAATTAACTTCACTAAACATTGTGTTTATGATATTTTTGAATATTGAATATGTTCGGTGTTTTCTAATATTTATCTTTGGCCAATCTTTACTGTAAAATGGCACCAAAAAGAAGATAGCATAGTAGTTAAAAAAATAAAAGTGCTATATAGTCTTTAACTCTTCATATCCTTGATATAAGTACATTTTGGACTTGTCAGGTCAATAAACCACATATTTAGAGACATTTGTGGAATTGATTACTGCTTGCCTATTACCCATTATCCATTCCTTTACAAGAAAGTCACTATATTAATGAGGTTTTAGCTGTCCAGATTTTTTAACAAGCCACAGCTACTCTTGACACTGAGTATACTCATTTTACTGTGTTCTAGATGGCAAGATGGAGCACAAATTGCTAAAGGGATTTTCCAGAATGTTTGCTTAAGAGAGGAACAAACAGCTAAATCAATCACTTCCTGTCTTCTTTTCTTCCCCCTTCCTGTTTCCTTCACAATCTGACATTATGTCTGCAACTCCAGCCTCCATTATGGATAGTGAAGCAACTGACAAACAAAAAACGGTGGAGCATGAACTCATGAGTGGTAGCTTCATGGATGCACCACATCCAGACTCCTGAGAAAACAGACTCCTGTATGTGTCAGTTAATGTCATTTAGAGCTTTCTGTTGTAGCAGAACCAAATCCTTACTCAGCATGATTTAAGCAACCAAAAACAACCTGTTTATTTCATGTATTTTATTTTTAAAAATATGATCTTTCTAATATTTTTTCTTGAGCTTAGTTCAGAGCAGATTAGACCAAATATCTAGACATAATAGTTAATATTTGAAAATATTTTGGTTTCATTTGAACATAAAAATATATGCCAGGTAACCAAATGTCTCTTGTTCTCTTATTTTGAGTACTACTGAAAAACATTCTTAAATGATTCAGCAAGATAAATTTTAGTGTTCCTAGTGTAGTTTTTAGAAACTGAGTGATAATTTCCAGACAATAATATTCAGAATGGAAAGTCAAGAACAGACCAGGAGAAGGGAAAAGTGTTAAAAACAGATGTTCTTAAACTTGGTATCTCTCTAGCTACCTGGGAAGCTGAGGCTGGGGATTGCTTGAGTCTGTGGTACCCCAGGCAACATGAGCTTGCAGCTCCACGGGCAAAAATAACAAGACCTAGTCTCAAAAAAAAAAAAAAAAAAAGAGGGCCAGGCATGGTGGTGCATGTCTGTAAGCAGCAGCCTAGGGAGCCAGGCCAGGGGCCAGGGATCATGGTTCGAATCCAGACTGGGGTACTTAGCAAGACCTAGTTCCAAAAAAATATAGCTGGGCATGGTGGCATGCACCTGTAATCCCAGCTACCTGGCAGGCTGAGGCTGGGGATTGCTTGAGTCCATGGTACCACGGGCAATGTGAGCCTGTGGTTCCACAGGCAAAAATAGTGAGACCAAAAAAAGGAAAAGACTGCTAAATCAAACTTTCCCTCTCTCTTTCCTCTTCCTTCTCCTCTCCCCCTCTCCTGCAATTGGTTTATGAAATGATTCATGAGTCAGGAACCATCCCATCTAGCAGATAGAAAGACTGCAAGGGCTTGCACAAAATGGAGGGTTTTTATAGACAAAAAAGGAGGGTGGAACAATGTTATTAGCAAAAGAAAGGAAAGATTATTTCTAAAGCCACCCTCAGGATGTTTAACATGTGAGTGACTCACTGGGCTGATCAGGAAACTCCAGATTAATCAGTTTGAGATGATGCTGTTGGGAGAACCTTAAATTAAGTTAAATTAGGTATTAAACCTGGGATTTAAGTTAAATTAAGTTAAGTTAGGTATTAAACCTGGGATGGGCAGGATGGTCCCATTTGAAGGACTCCATGTGGAGCTTGTTTTTTTTACTTCTGACAATTCTCAATTTTGATCAGACTCTTCCTCCTGAGAAATATGATCAAAATTTAAGGCATCAGTGCCAGCCAGGCTGACCTCTTTCGTCATTTCACTCTCATTTTTTCTCACTCACAATACTCTTAGAACTTTCTTGAATTTGACCTTCTGAGAAACTGCATCCTGCTGACCTCTTCTCCTTGATCATTTTATTTCTGGATAGTTTATGAACTTTTTGTTATAGTCCTTTCCTCCTTGAGTTCGAAGTCAACTCTTTCAAGACTCCTTTACTCCTTTACAGTTAAGGAGAAGTCAGCCTTCAAACTTCTTCACAGACTCCTTACTCTCTGTTAATGTTATTACTTACTCTTCTGTTGGTGGATTATCAACAGAAGACCTAAAAGTACACTATTACCATTCCACCCTCCCCACACACTAGTCAGCCACCACTTTCTATTTATTTAACTTCCAAATTGCCTTTCAGATTGAGCCCTGCTCCCTATCCTCACTGCCACCTACCTTATCCAATCATTGCAACTCCTGGCACTTCCAATTCTGGTTGTCTTCAGCTTTGGCCATCCCACACATTACTGATAGTTGGGTTTTCCTGAGGCATAGGGCTAATCATATTAGTAAATCTTCCAACAATATTTTCATCTATTCTTTCATTTATTCATGTAAGAATGATTTTCTGGTTGCCCACTGGATGCCATGAATGACTAGAAGCCCCTATGAACACAAATATAAATAAGACATAATCATGGTTGGTTTTCCAGACAGAGGTAAAAATAACCCAGGGGCACAGAGAAGGACAAATACCTCTGGTTTAGAAAAGGATTTTTTGGAGGCAGTACATGAGCGGTGTTCTGAAAATGGAATAGCTTTTACCTCAGCTAATGAGAAAGGAAGGGAAGGAAGAGAATGTATTCCAGATAGAAGCAAAATAATCACAAAAATCTTGGATGATCCACGTGTCCAGAGAAACACATGCATCTGTGTCTCAAATATGAAGGGTGATACTAAAGGGAATATGGGTTATTAGCAAAGGAAAAGAAAGATTATTTCTATAGCCACCTTCAGGATGTTTAACGTGATAAACCTCACTGGGCTGACGGGAAACTCCAGTTTAATCAGTTTGAGATTATGCTGTTGGGAGAATATGAAATTTCAGTTAAGTTAGATATTAAGCCTGGGAGGGGCAGGGTGGTTCCATTTGAAGGACTCCATGTGGAGCCTGTTTTTTCTACTTCTGACAATTCCCAATTTTGATCAGACTCTTGGTCTGAGAAATATGATCAAAATTTAAGGTATGAGGGGTTGTCAGTCCAGGGAGGCAGTCTGAATGATTTAAATTTTATTTTATTTAGATATATATTTTTTATTGTATTAGATATATTTTTTATTGTATAAGTTTTGTTTACATTTCTTTCTTTTCTTTTTTCTTGCCTTTTGGGTGTTCCTCTGCCACCCGGTCTCTCCATCTCTTCTTTCACTGCCAGCTATTGTTCAATTTTTAGTCCTTTTAGTCCTCTTATTTCCTGGAGCAGTGTCCTTTTGCCCGGTATGGACATAGTTTCCTGGGACACAGTGGCCTGTGCTTAGTTTTCCAAGTGTATTTTTGCTGCTGGCAGCCAGTTCACACATGATTGTATTCTTTCAGTGCCTCCTTCTTCTTACTGGTTGGCTGCTCTGACCCAGCTTCTGTCATATTTTGCTCCTTCTTTGTTTTGTAGTTTTGGTTGCTGGTGTTGGGAGTGTTTCTCCCAGCCAATGCTTGTGCACAAAGTTTCTTGGTCAGGATAGGCACTGGCAGATAGTTGGTCTTGTTCCTCCTGGGATTACTGCCCATCTCTGTTACTTTCCTCACCCCCTGAAGTGGGAGGGTGCTTTGATTGCACTGAAGGCATCTCTGAACTGGAAATTCCGTTTCCATCTGTGTAGACCTCACTGGTTGTATTTCTGAGGTAATTTGTCTCTATAGTTAGTCTTACAGCCCTGTGTCCAATGTATTTGACATGTTTGTTGTTCGGATATACTTTCTTTGTTTCTCACCTCCATATCCGTGTGTATCTGCCGCTGAATTGCTAATTTAGTTGCTTCTGGTGAGGACTGACTAGATTTGGAGAAGACCAGAGGGAGTGACCCCTCCAACCCACTACCCTCTGCCAACCCCTCTACCCTCTTACCCTCTCCCCCCCTCCTCAGACCTGGTGCCCCACTGCATGGCTGAGCAGGGTGAGTGGGCGGGGCAAACCCCATGGTCCCAGGCCACCTCCTGTAAGGTGGGAAGCCCTGGGAATTGACAGGGTCCCTCCCTACTTCGGATCCCCCAAACCCCCGAAAAGGACTGAGGCAGGCTGGGTGGCTGGGGACCTGGTGCCTGGCTGCATCTGAGCCGTTGCTCTTAAATTTTTGCAAAGTTCATTTCCTCCAGAAATTAAGGAATAATCAACACTTTTTAGTGTGCTGAAAGGTGAAACAAGCTTCCCTTTTGTTCTTTCAGAAAAGAATGAACATTTCTTCATTAATATCACTTTTCACAGTTTATTTGAAATAAAGCACTGCAGGGAAGGATGAGGCTTTGTAGAAAGAGCGTTGTAACCACTTTGTCCCTGTTCCACATGGCATGCTTGACAGTTTCCACTGGAGGCTAGATTGATGTTGAAACTTGGTTATCTCCTCCTCCATAACACTCAAGATGATTAATAGCCCAGGAAATTTCCTGATCTGTACAGGGAAGCAATCTTTTCTCTCAGAAAGAAGATTTCCTTCAGAAAATCTCCTTGATCTCCAAAGTGAGGGACTCTCTTCCTGTAGTATTTTTCCAATAGATGCACACCATAATATAAGAATCCTACTAGCTGTCATGGGTTTTATTCATATTTGACACTTGCTTTTTGGTTTGTTTTTGCAAACATAGTCCTCCTCACTGTCTTGATGACTTGAATCCTCATTAGTAGCAATACACTTTCCTATCTTTCTTGCACCAAAAGCTACCTCAAAGGGTGAGTCACTCAGGATTATACAGTAGCACAGAGGCATTCTAAAGACTGGTGCATTCTAAAATGTTTAATCACCAAGCATCTGCTTTTTTGTGTCAGTGAATTTTTTTTTTTTTTTTTGAGATTAGGTCTTGCTATTTTTGCCCGTGGAACTGCAGGCTCTCGTTGCCAGGGTACCACAGACTCAAGCAATCCCCAGCCTCAGCTTCCCAGGTAGCTGGGATTACAGGAACGCGCCACCGCGCCCAGCTATTTTTTTGGAACTAGGTCTTGCTACAGACCCCAGGCGGGACTTGAACCACGATCCCTAGCCCTGGCCACTTCATAGGCTGAAGCTTACAGGCACGAGCCATCGTGCCCAGCACTTCTGTCAGTGAATTTTGAAAGTCTGCAAAATCTTCCAATATCAAAGGTTTGATGAGGAATCGAACTTTCCCAGGCAAATTTAGTCACTTGGGACTCTCATATCTTATTTACCTGTGTATCTATTCCAAAATTTATCACCTTGAACTATGTGTTATGTTTTTGCTTTTCTGTCTCTCCCACTAGATGGTGATGTCCTCAAGGGTAGGCACTGTGGTCTGTTAACCTTTGTGATAGTCATTCATACATTCATTCATTCATTGCATTAAAAAATACTTGTATATGTACCAGGAGCTAAACATACCCATGGCTTACATTCATTATACATTTGAAACACTTATCTATGCTAATAGATAATAAATTCCAGTGACAGAAACAGGTAACAGGGAGTTTAAACTCCATTTTGAAATTACAAGGTTAGGGATAGGATGATGAATCACCTTAAAAGACTACCTCACTTGGGAGGTCAGGGAGATTTCCTGGAGGAAGTACCCTCTAAGTTGAAAAGGAACTGATAGTTAACAGTCAGATATAAACTGCAAGGAGGGCAAAGTGGGAGCAAGGAGGGTAGAGTATTCTTAGTCACAGAAGAGACAACTCAAAAACACAGAGGTGAGAGGACAGAGTGTTATTTAGAAAACTGAATATCCTTTGACCTATCTGGAGCTGAAAAAAGTGTTAAGAAGTGGCTGAAGATAAAACGGTATCGAAATAGCTCAGTTGGCAGAGTTAGACTGAAGATGAGGCTGAAGAGGTAAAGAGTAGCAGAATCTTAAAGAAATAAAAGGTACGCACTTTGGTTTCTTCAAAAATGTCTCTCTCCAGTGCCAAGCAAAGTACCTGAACATCAGCAACTGACTAATAAATGCTTGTGGGAGAGAGGAAAGAAGAACAGAAAGATGGCCCAGCACCCTAGTGGGTGACATATAAATGATACAATATGAAAATGCTGCATGACTCAGGGACACTGGACAGATAATACGTAGCTGTCAAAATGGGTAAATCAAAACAGACTTCACTTGACTAAATATGAAAAGAGAGATACAGGTGAACTTGCTACGATCTGGAGAGATTGTTGTGGCATGAGTTGTCCCAGAAACCCACTTCAAAAAAAAGGACCTGGATTGCATTTGTAGAACAGTTTAACTATAGTTTAACTATACTCTTAGAAAAAAAAAGGGAAAGAAAAAAAAAAGAAGAAGAACATCCTCATCTTCCCACTTGGAGATTGGAGATCAGGACATGGAGAGGAAAGGTGGAGGAGGAAGAATTTTCCTGCTAAATTATGCTTGGTTCCTTGTCCTATCAGCTTCTGTTCAAAAGAGCTGTTTTGAGGACATCAAGGTATTTGTTGAAAGAGGTGACAAGGGACTGTCCAGAAAAGCCCACCCATTTATAAAACCAGAGCTGGAGGAACTCAGATTCATATTTTAGACCTGAATGGAATATATTTTGGGGTGTGCATGTGTGTTTTAAAAAAAATAATAAAAAGGTAAGAACAAAATGTGCTTAATATTAATTCTTCAGTGAGAATAAATACCAGTTTTCTGAGCAGGAGCTTTTCTTGTTTAGAAAAGCAGCCATCATCTTACATATTTCAGGCAATATTTAAGTGAGAAAATCCAAAGTCTATGAGTAGTCTCTTAGTGCCTACATATTCTACATATTTGACTTATTCTGTCCTGGTTAAATCTTCTCCTAGGGGTCCTGACCACTCTCTCTCTTTCCCTCTCTTATTTCCCTATTACTCTATAAACACATTTTCCAGTTGCAGCTTGAAAAGCACAGTTGGGTATCTGAATTTTAATTTTTCTAATTTTAATGTGTGAAATTATTTTTTCTAAATGTAATTATTCACATTTTATGAAATTGAAATTTATATTCTCCTGCTTCTTTTTCGTTTATGCTTTTTAAGTTTTTTGGCATTCTTTTTCAAAAAAGTCTTTGTTCTTCTTTCCAACCCTCCCCAAATTTAGAATAATCTATACATTTCCTCAGTGATCTTTGCCCCCATCTTTCAGAAAGTCCTTAAAATTTAACTATCATATTCATTCTCTTTATTTTTAGACTGTGATTTAAACATGCTGAATTCAAAGCAGCTAGGAAAAAGGGGGAAGAGGAGGGAGAAATCAAGGAAAGGAGGAACATGAGAAAATCAAGATGAAGGTTCACAAGTGATAAGTTGGAGGGAGAACCCCAGGGAATGCAATGATGTTATGTATTTATACATATATACATAAGTATGTAAATAACAAAATGATTCATGAAAAAATAAACAGGTTCGATTCACTATAGAAGTTGAACAAATACTTATAGACGAATATCCAGATTGATTAGTCTCCCTGCATAGCCTTCCTTTAAACAGGTTATCCATACTGTTCTGTTTGCTTAATGTTAACGTTTGATCCTTCTTTCCAAGTTAATTTGAATTAGTACTGTGAATGAGATTTTTATAAGACGTGACCATGAGTTAAAATGTTTTCTTCAAAACTTTAAAACACTGCTAAAAGAGATAGAAGAAGACATAAGGAGTGGAAAGACATTCCCTGCTCATGGATTGGAAGAATTAACATCTTCAAATGGCCATCTTACCAAAAGCAATCTATAGATTCAAAGCAATCCATAACAATTCCAATGACATTCTTTAAAGAGATAGAACAAAAGTTACTGAAATTCATCTGGAATAACAAAAGACCTTGAATATCAAAAATCCTCCTGACCAAAAAAAGAGAGAATGGAGTATTACTCAGATTATTCTACACAGCCATAGTAATTAAAACAGCATGATACTGGTACAAAAATAATAAGACCAATGGAACAGAATTGAGTGCCCTGAAATAAAACCACACAGATATGGTCAACTATCTTTGACAAAGGAGTGAAAAACTTACATTGGAATGAGGACAGCCTCTCCAATAAATGGTGCTGAAAAACTGGACCATGACATGCAAAAAATGAACCAAGACAACTCCATCACACCATGTACAAAAACCAATTCAAAATGGATAAAAGAATAGCTGGGTGTGATGGTGCACACCTGTAATTCCAGCTACTTGAGAGGCTGAGACTGGGGATCGCTTCACCCCGAGCAAAGTGAGACTGCAGTTCCCTGGGCAACATAGCGAGACCTAGTCTCAAAAAAAAGGATAAAAAACTTGGATGTAAGACCCGAAACCATAAAATATCTAGAGGAAAACTTGAGCAAAACCCTCCATGAAATATACTTCAGAAATCCATTTCTGGACACATCTATAGCTGGCAAAAGCATGAAGAAAAACAAACAGCTGGGACTACATCAAACTAAAATACTTCCATACAGCAAAAGAGACAATAAGGAAAACAAAAAGGAATCCTACCGAATGAGAAAATATTTTTGCCCTCCACAGAAGTAATAAGGGTTTGATAGCAAAGATCCACAGTAACTCACAACTTAGCAAAAGCAAAACAAGAAACTCAGTCAAAAAATGAGGAAAAGAACTAAAAGCTACTTCTCCAAAGAGGAATACAAATGACTAACAGGCACATGAAAAAATGCTCAGTGTTACTAGCAATCAGGAAAATGCATATCAAAATCACAATGAGATACCACCTTACACATGTAAAAATGGCCCACATCCAAAGAACGGGCAACAAGAATTGCTGGTGAGGATGTGGAGAGAAAGGAACACCATTACATTGCTGGTGGGAATGTAAACTGGTCCAGCCACTATGGGAAGCAGTGTGGAGGACCCTCAAACTAATGAAAATGGAACTACCATTTGACCGAGCAATCACTCTTCTGGGAATGTATCCAAAGGAAACCTCAATACTTATATTCGAGCACAATACACCTGTGCTCGAATGTTTATCACAGCACTATTTATAATTGCAAGGACATGGAAACAACCCAAATGTCCCAAAACAAACGAATGGATGAAAAAGATGTGGTATATATACATAATGGAATATTAATCATCAATTAAAAATGACAAATTTGATAACAGGGATGAACCTAGAATAAATCATATTAGCAGGAACAAGTCAGAAAGAAAAACAGAAACCAAATGGTTTCACTAATATATGGGATAAAGGAAAAACAAACAAAAGACCAGGAGGAAAAGTCAAGCTAACAACCAAACTAAAGTACACAATTGGGGGTGGGGGGATGGGTGGGAGTGGTCAGGGAGGGGAGGTGGTGGGTGAACCCTGGGGAAAACAAAGATATGAAATATATATATATATTATTTAAAAATAAAATAAAATGTTTTCTTCATCACACTTTAACATTTACTATCAAAGGTATGCCAGAGTTGTCCCCCACTCACTTGCCAGAACTATTTTCAGAAGTTTGCAAGCCAGTTGCTTTACCTTGGTATAGTAAAATCTGCCATGGTGGAAGTTACTACACAGAAATCAGCAAACACTATGGATTAGGATTTATAACTCTTCCTTCCACCCCCAAAATCAGTTGTTAAATATTTGCTAGCAAATCACTGATTGTGACCAAAGTGATATAGAAAAAATTATTTTTAACTTGTGTTTTCCTAATAAAAGGGTTTAAAAAGAATCTTAAAATTCTGGTACTACTGTTTTTAATGGTAATAAGGACCAAATTAATCACACTAAACTTGATTTAATCACCTGATCATGGATGTTTTAATCATGCATAATATAACATGGGTATATTTCACCAGTAATATGACTGTATTGACCACTGGTAATAATACATGGAAACATTTCACAGGTAACATGAGTATATTCATGTTAACTAATGCAAGTAAACCATTTAGTACAGATTCTACCTGGCAAATAGTATACTTCAGTGACTCTTAAGTTACCATTATTTTATGCAAAACAAAACAAAAATAAAAAAACATTGTCAGTTAATTTATAACAGTCTTTTGTGGTTTTTTTTTGTTTCTGTTTTTGCTTTTTTTGTAAAATTTATATATCACAGGTGTTAAAATGTGGAGAAATGTATCTTACATCAGTGATATATGACAATGAATACTCAAATACTTTTTATAATTAGAACACATGAAAATGAGAAATTTTTTCAATAGTTTCTCAATCTATTCTGGAAATAGTAGTTTGCAAAATTCTGAGCTGAACCAATTCAACAAGATCCTGTTGAAAGTATCTGATTACTTGCACATCTAAGTATCGTTATGATTTTGTTTGCTCTCAGTTTTTGGAAAAATGTACATATTTTCTACCCCCCAAAAAAATCCAACCAAAACAAAGCAAAGGGTACCACCACACTTTGTGCTACCCTCAAAAATATTTAAAATAAGTCAGAAATGAATCAATTAAAATTATCATTAGCACCCCTAATGCTAGCCAATTTATGTAAGGTTTCTTTTCTGAAATTAAAAGTCTAAGGAAAATTTTTTTAAAGTTCAAAATTTTCTTTATGAGTCAACAAATTCTTTATTGCTAATATTAAAAAAAAATAAAGCAACAAAAATTAAATATTTGTTTGCCTTTCTTGCTAATTAAGTATTTTTTATCTTACTGGGAGAGAGTCATGTTAGTAATATATCCGCATGCTGTTTAAATGACAAAATTTAATTGTGATTTAAG
>PVHY01016975.1:0-17483 GCA_004024945.1 Uropsilus gracilis
GGTTGCTTAGCTTTGGGGACCGTCTTCATTTTAACGCCGCACGCCATCACCCCCCCTCCCTTGCACCCCCCAGCTCTGTGTGCAACCTACCCCCCGGGGGAGGGTAGTGGCAGCTGTCGTTTGGTGATGGGCAATCCGACAACTTCTCTGTGTCGTGTCTGGGATTGACACGGGGCCTTTGTCAGGGGAGCAGCGGGCGGTGCGGACGGCGAGGGGGTGGTGGCAGGCGGCCCTCGGTGCGGCTCTCTGCGAAGGGTCACGGGCGCTTTAGGCCGCAAGGCCTTTTTGTGAGCTGCAGGCTGGACCAGTATAGGAGCCGCGGCAGGTGCGGCGAATCTCCCCCAATGCGCCTCTGGATTCGGGGGCAGAAGAAAACACGTAGGCTTGATTGATGGGAAGTTTCCACCGACTTCACTCGGTTTGGGGTTTGCCCAGAGGTGGCAATACCGGCCGAGTCATTCCATTGAGGCCAGCCGGTGCTGACACTGCTTCCCCCGCCACTTTGTGGGATGACATTTTGATGTGTAGGTAGCATCGAGTGGCATGAAATCCTTATTGTCGCAAGGAGGACTCTCTGGGCTAGGGCGCAGAGACGGTGGCCTGTCTTCTAGCTATAAAGGGGCTGCGAGGAATCCTCTGTCTTCCGCGTTTTGCATACATTTTCACCACAGTGAACATTTTGGAAACGGATTAAAACCCGTTGCTGTGTTTCTGGATACGGCAGTGATCAGATTGTGTTGGCTGAGACATTTGAACGTGCTTGAGATGCGAATACGTTCCCCGGTGTTTTTATGTCTGGTTTTGAGGTTGAGGTTGCAGCATTCTCATTATGAACTCTTAGTGGATTTATTTTACAGTCTGATCACCAAAAGGGGAGAAAAAAGACACAAGTTGGTAGAAAATTCCTAACATGGAGTCATAGTTTTATTATGTCTCATTTGGACCTATTCTGTAAAAAACAAGGTGTGTCTGCGTGTCTTTCTGCTTGAGAACTCAAGTTGCTATGATGGTGGAATCTTTTTAATTGACTGTTGTATGTAAAATATGGAAAGTGGATGCTCTTTGTTCCTCAGTCTGATCTAAGTAGTAAACCATATATATGTATCATATAAAAAAAAATATATATATATATATAGAGAGAGAGAGAGTTCATGTTTAAGATTAAGAAGAGTAGGAGTAGTGAAAAATACCTGAGCTATTTAGGTGATTTTCCTAACATGTTTATATATGAATGTATTGAGTGTCAGCTGTTGCCATAGAATAATCATTTTAAAAGTAAAAAACCCACTGGATTGGTGTAGATTTTAAAATTTTTCTTAAAAAAAAAAAGTACATGGTCTGACCTCTCAGAAACCAGTATGTGATAAACATTTGTGACCACCAATAGTTAAGGGATTCTTTCATTTCCTTCCAGATGTTATATAGACAACATAGTTTCAGGAGAAATATGTAGCTCTGAATGTTTTTGTGGCTATTAGATGTATGTGGGTATATTTATGTTTAATTATTTAATAATACTACTAAGTGTAGCCTGTATGTCAGGCATTATCTTATTAAATTTTCAAAAGGACCCTAAGAGCTAGCTACTGTAGCAGTTGTAAATATTCACATATTGTATGGAAGAGGCAGGCCCAGAGCAGGTATGTAGATTGTTCAAGATCGCAGTTAGACAGCCAGGACTTTACCCCTGGTCTGCTGGTCTAAGCACAACCCCTACTCATAATACTCCACTGCCTCCATCCACATGTGATACTCATATTTGTAATTATTTTCATGTCAGTGACTCAAGCTAGGGTAATAACACGTCTTTATTGCCTTTCTAACTTGAATGACTGCCACCCCTAAGAAAGACCTCTTCAAAATCTTTCCTTCCAGTGAACGTAAGGGTGAACAATGGCTACTTTTCACATGATTAAAGTTAGCTAGAATCCTTTAGTTAACAGATGGACTATGAGTGCTGTAGAATCAAACTAAGTGAACTCATTTATGATTGGCAACTCTAATTTATGAGGCTACCCTAGCTGCAAGAGTCTTAGAATTTCAGAGCAAGATGGAACCATCGAGATAATCTGTTTCCTCACTTTAGAGACAGGTTTTCTGAAATTAGGAGAGATTATGACTTAGTTTCTGTAGCATAGCTAGTTATGGTTGGGCAGAGGACTAGAACTAGGCTTTTCTGCCTTTGAATTCCAGTGTTCTTTTCACTCTGTAAATGTTGCTCAGAGTTAAATGTCAGTCTGAAAAAAGAATACAACCTTAGAAGTAGATCAACATTGACTTGGCATTTTAATTTAAGCAAGAGTAGAACATTTGCATTTAAATTTTTCTGCCCAGTAAATTCTAAACTTGAAGCCTTTTGAAATTTATTTTATTCTTTTTATTTTATTTATTATTTATTTTAGAGACTAGGTCTTGCTCTGTTGCCCAGGGTTATATCGACTCGAATCCGCAGACTCAAGTGATTCTTAGTCTTAGCCTCCCAGGTAGCTGGGCTTACAGGTGTGCGCCATCACATTCAGCCCTGGAGTTGTTTTTTTTTTTTTAACCAGCAAAATAACATTTAATAAACAGGTTCATATAATAGGTATTGTGGAATTCAGAATGAGCTAGGCCCAGTGTCCTTGGGACATAGCAGGGATAAAGTAAAATTCTTGTCCTTAAAAACTTATTTTTGAGGTAGGATATAGACAATAACAGACACATGTTTTAGTGATGTGTGCTATGGAAAAAGAGTGTAGCTCATAGGGGGCCTAACGAGGAATGGGGAGGGGGGGAAGAACTTTCTTGCTGAGGGTCACAGGAGAGGGAAACCTGTAATGGCATCTGAGCAGATACCTCAAGGAAGTAGAGAGTGGCCCAGATGGCTGCTGGGGACACTGTGTCCCGGCAGAAGACAGCAAGAACCAAGTCCCTAAGGAAGCCTCCTTGGCGTCCTTAGTCCAGTCAGCAAAGGCGGAGAGGAGTAAAGTAGGAGTTTAGAACACGGGGCATACAGAAGCCTTTAGATAAGGACTTTTAATCTACTAGGAGTCAATTACAAATGCAGAGTGAGAAGTTTTCTTGACCTTTAAGAGAGCTGTGTTTATTTCAATTTTAATGTAGCTGTCAGTGTGAAGGCATATAAGAAATTATTTTTTAGGTATTGAAATAAATATAAATTTAAGAGAAATAGCAAGCAATAGCTCAACGATGACAACTCATATATTATTGAATTTCGTATTATATTTCATAGACCATTAGTTTTTTTTAAATAGAGGGAATTTATAGGGAAAAAGGCAACGACTTAGTTTTGGAAGTTCCAAACGGTTGCTGCCTCCTGACTCAGCTTTCTTATAAACTCCAGGTGGGGAGAGGCATCATCCATCTGGGTGTTGACAAACAAGCTAGTTGATTTGTCAGGGAGGCCAGGGTATTTTTTTGTCCCGTTGTTTAGGGTAAATTTGAATTCAAGCATTTTGGTGAAAGTGACTCATTGTTTCATGTGTGTGTTTACAAGGGGCATATTCCTCCACACATACCTTTACCATTGAAAGACCTGAAGTGCTTGGCAGTCTATATGTGGTAATCCAAAACAGGAAAAGACCTAAATGTCCATCAGTGGGTGAATAGCTAAACAAACGTGGTAAATCCACACAATGGAATATAACTCAGCAATAAAAAAAGGAATAAACCATTAATACTGATGCCATTGATTTATGCTGAGTGGAAGAAGTCTTGGAATACAATAGTTCAGACTGTAAGATTCCCCTTATATGGAACTCTAGAAAAGGAATTCTAGAAGCTAATCTGTAGCCACGGATTATAGACTAGCAGTTGCCAGAGATGGAGGTAGGCAGGAAGGGGTGGGAGAAGAACTCACAAGGAGCATGAGGAAACATTTGGGGTGGATGGATGTGTTCCCTAATTTGATAGTAGTGATGATTTCATGTTTGTATGTCAGAGTTCATTAAATTATACACTTTCAATTGTGATTAGTTTGTTTGGCAGTTATCCTCAATAAAACAAACAGAACTCACACAGACCCAAAATACTTCACTGATATTAGCTAGTAAATGAAAAAGGTAGAGTTTTTCTTGCCTTATTTGGAGCTGATCAACTCCACTGGTCAGCTCATGAACTCTGAAGCTTTGAATACCTATGGGACACTCTGTAAAATCTTCTCTTAGTATTTAGATCTGGCAGCACTGGTCTGATCTGGAAGGTTCCCACCAGCCTGTTTATCCTTTGGAAACCATTTACATACTTTGATAAATCCCAAATTTAGAAAAGTTAATGAATAAACTACCTTTGTTTACCAGCAGAGTTGGCTACCACTTAGCAAATGAGCCCTGGAAGAGGAGCCAGTGAGTCTTGCTGCAGTATTAAAACTCTGGGGAACTTGGGCAGATGACTCCACAACCCTCAGGCTTTGCTGGGTAGCTGTGAAGTTAGATGCCCAGCGCTGTGGGAAGTAGCGTGGCCTAGAGGGTAAAGTCGAGTTTGAGGAGTCCGGCAGGGACGGAAATTCTAGTTCTGCCCCTTACTAACGTGTGACCTGGGGCAAGTGCTGGACCTTCAGTGAACCGGTTTCTTCTGCCTTTGCAGCTTCTTCGTCATCATCCTCATCACCTCTCCCACCACCACGACAACAGTGTCAGCATGTTGCATCCCGCCTATTATCTCATTTACCCCTCACAGAAACCTTGCGCGGTTGGGACCGTCATCTTTATTTGATGAACAAGAAATCTGCGCACATACACGAAGTCACTTGTTAGTTCCAGTTAGTAGCTAAACTAAGATTGAACTAGAGCTGCTATTCCAGCCAGGGGCCCAGCTTCTCAAACCAGTATGTTAGATTCCTCATCTGTAAGAGGGGTACGAATAACAGGGCCAAGGCGTGGGCTAGGTGAGGGTGGCTGTGATCAGACATTTAGCTGTGTAGACTCTTTTATAGGTGCTGTGTTGCTGGAAAGTTATGTTCTGTGTATTTAGTCAACTTTGCCCATTGCCCATCAAGAGAATTTTTTTCTATAGTAGTGGATAGAGGAGATAGTGTTTTAGTTGTTATGCCTCTAGAATTTTCTTCCCAAGTTATTTGCAATATGGTTAGGAAAGGTGAGATAATAGTTTTCATTTCACTTTCCTCTAACCATAGGCCTAATGCCTTACTAAATAAATTAATTTTGATTATTATCTCTCTTTTTGGCTTCCATCTTGACTGCCACAAGATACCACCTGTTGACAAGGGCTACTGGGGGATTGTTATCCACCTGTTCTCTCCTAAGTCAGATGGTACCTGTGGTGACAATTATGAAAGGACTGTCAGATACTGGAAATGCCCTATACTTTGTCCTCTCTCCCCTTCTTTGTGTCTTTGTTGGTTGTGGGGTGAACACAAGGAATGTAGTCTGCTTTGCAAGATGTTTAGTCAATTGTTGCAGACAAATGTAAATAACAGCAGGTGATCGGCTATGGGACACACACGTAGTCTCTTCAGAAGATGACTGCAGAAATCGTAGAAATCGTATGGTCATTTGATTCTGCATTTTAACACAGCTTACATAGTCGTTATTATTGTTTTTTAATAATTCACACATCCTTATAAATAAAAAAAGGAAATAACTAGTGCAACTGGTTCTTTCGACCACCTTCCCTGCATCACCATGTACTCCTGCCATTGTTAACTCAGTGATGAAGTCTTTTTATGTATTCAGGAATCTCCTTGCATGTGGATGTTTATGTATGTGTAGACATAACACCTTTTATTAATTTTCCTTTTTTACATAGGAGATGTGATGCTAGACGTATCTTTCTGTGACTTGCTTTTTAAAAAAATGCAGTGATTTGTTTTGATATTTGCATGTCTCAGAATATAGAGCTATCACATTTTTATGAAGAGCTGCACAAGACTCCAAAAATACCATGGTTGAATTAGCTGTTCCCCTATCCATGAGTGTCTTAGTTTCCTGTTGCTGTCCTAACGACGTGTTACAAATTGGGTGACTAAAGAAAACACAAATTTATACTCTCATATTTGGAAACCAAAAGTCCAAAATGAATCGCACCTAAAGTCAGGTGTTGGCAGGTTGGATTCCTTGTGTTGGATACTGGGAAGAAGCCGTTCCTTGGCTGGGGCTCCTGCCTCCATCTGCCATGTGCTTTGCCCTCATCTCCCTTCTGTCATCGAGCTGTTGTCTTTGCCTCTGGCCTCCCTTTCACAGGGACCCTGTGATTGCATTTAGAGCACACCTGGGTAATCCTAGGTATTCCCCTCTAGCTCCATACTTTATTTCATCACACCTGCAAGGTCTGTTTTATCATCCCAAGTTACATTCACAGGTTCTGGGATCCAGATGTTGACGTGTAGCCGGACTATTATTCAGGTTGCCCTAATAGCCATTTGGTTGTTTGTAGCTTTTCACGATTTGAAATGGTCTTTCAGTGCATTGCCTCACACACCTGTCATGCACAGGCATATGTGCTTCTCTAGAGTCATTCCTGAGGAATAACATGTTTGGGTCCTAGATGACCCATCTGAAGTTTCAATAGCTATTGTCAAATTGTTCTCCAAAGTGACTCTACTGGTTTATACAGGACCTCTTTTGCCTACGTCCTCATGGAGACTGTTCTAGAACTCATGAGTTTGCTTAGATTTATCACTTGCTGAAGCCAGTGGCTTCCACTGCGGCCCTGGGGCTAGCAGTTGCAGCGGGCTACCTGGGAGTGCCTGCTGAAGCCGCCTGCCCGGCCGTTATCACTTGATTTCAGAGGACCACTCCAGTGGCTTCATCTCCTGCGCCTCCTGGCACACATGCATTTCTCAGTAATCCACTTAATACAGACCATATCCATATTAGGCAGGAGTGAGCAGCAACTTCTTCTGATGGTCTGGGGATGCTGCCAGGAGCCGGCTGAGCCGGGGGCTGCCCACTGTGGGCAGAGAGGCCTGGCTCCCGACGTGTGCTTCGTGCCCCGGCAGTTGTTGGGCAGACCCTGGGCTGCAGATGGGCTTGCCATTTCCTCTCTCCCATACTAATAAAGCAGTGACGCCAGTTCCGGTGTCACTTACATGACAAAGAACTGATGTTAAATTGACTGTGTTTTCTGCTGAAAACTTTATGATTTTTAGAACAAGAATCATGAGTGTTACAGAAAAAGGAAAATACCGTAAAATATAGGCAAGAAAATGTTAATTACTTACAAATTAATTAATTTTTTACTATTTCCTTTAATTTGCATATATGTACATATAGGATACATACACATATATATATATAATTGGGGCTGTGTGCTAGTACAGTTTTGTGTCCTTTAAATACTTATTAGGAACATTTGTTCAACTTAGATTTAAAAATGTAATTTTTAATGATTGCATAGTAATTTATGGATGTCCTATAATTCCCTTGTACAGTACTGCTTTCTCTTCACATCTGCTGTGTTTTAGATAATTCCAGTTTATAGGAAACCAAATGGTTTTCAGTATTTAGAATATTACTTGATAAAGTCTGGTAAATGGTAAACTTGTACTGATTATTAGGTATGTTTCTGCAACTCATTACTTTTGACAGTTTAGAATTTAAAGGGATTTTTATAGTGCTGTATATGATTTCTCTCTAATAATACTGAGTATTTGTGTGTAGCTTTGCGTTTATAAAGTGCTGTTATCCATAATTGTGAAATAACTGATGTCCTGCGATGGGTCAACTTTGGAGTGGACACACATGTGCTTCTGCTGAAACCTGCAGTTGACTGAATTGCTAGGCCAAAGCACAATGTGTAGCAATTTTAGATTAACAATAAGGAGATAAGTAATTTGAAAACTATTCTATGCAAATTGTGGGTTTAGTGATGCTAATAACAGCAGATGCATCATTCAAGTTGTAGTTTTATATCAACAAAATATTAACACTCCTCTTTTATTTGTAATGGATCTTTTCTGTGTTTACTGTATTTTCTTTGTGCCTGGAGTTTGCGTTCTGATTTCTAATATAATAGATGTAGCTATTTAAAGACAGACTGGAAAATCTGAACCTCCTTTTTTTTTTTTTTTTTTTTTTTTTTTTTTTTTTTTTTTTTTTTTTTTTTTTTTTTTTTTTTTTTTTTTTTTTTTTTTTTTTTTTTTTTTTTTTTTTTTTTTTTTTTTTTTTTTTTTTTTTTTTTAGTGTTGAAATAAAGTAATTAAGAGAATAGTTAGGCAGAATTGTATTTTCATAAAACAGTGGTATGTAATAGAATTGCCTTCTTTAATTTCTTCATATATGTTCCCTCCTGATTATCCAGTTGTGTTGCTAAAAGATAAATGACTGGCTTATGTAATCTAGAAAAGAACAAGATGGGTGGAAAGGTAAAAATGCAGTTGTGAAGTTTTGAGAAGGAGCATTTTCTTTTATTTTTTTTAAGTTTCAAATTTTTTAATTCTTTTAAAATTTTTCATACAAAATTGATCATATTTATATAGTTACTATTCCCTTTATGGCCCTCCCTATATCACTCTCCTCCCTTCCTTTCCCCCTTTCTGGGAGCATTTTTTCAATAGCTTAAATAAAGTTTCTTTTCCTTCTGGGGTCTGAATCTGAATAGAATTTTGGGGCTCCTGGGGTCCACAAATAGAATTCTGTGAACTGGGATGGGAAAAAAAAAAATGTGTCTTTGTTTACCCATACTTTTAGCTGAAATCCGGTGTTTCCTTGCCATCAATTATGAGCGCGGTCAACACACTCTAGTGGTAGTTGTCAGCACCTGTGATCTTGTAACCAATAGACATGACCTTTTCACGTGGTACCGCAGTTGCTGAGCGTGCACTCCCTGTGGCTGCAGCGCGGAGGCAAGCACGAGTGTCCTGGGCCTGTGGCCAACAAGCCCCCCAGAGGCCCATTTCATCCTTTCAGTGGCTCTTTGAGGTGGTAGAGAAGTTATTTCAGAAAAAGAAGAAAGACTTGGAGAAGCCAAGTGATTTGTCCAAGGTCATGTCGATAGTCAGTGCTAGGATTAGGGCTCTAGTTCAGTTCTGCAGGACTTTCCACTCCTCTGCTTTAGGTAGCACTTGACCTTGATAACCTGTTAGATCTGAGACAGTAGTTAACGGTATACAGTTTAGTCTCCACGTAGCTGTCAGAGTGATTTTCAGAAAGTGCAGTTATATTACCTGCCATCCAGGCCTCTACTGGTTTCTCGTTTCTTCCAAAATAAAAGTATAATTCAAGGTTGCTATGATTTGCTTTCATTCTACCTTATGTGGTTTTATTGCCTAACTTCCAAGCCCAGCGGCCCCATGCATTACAAACTCACTTTGTGCATTTGCTCCCATTCCTGACCCATGGTGTTCCCTCAGGAACCCCACCTCCACAGTGGGAAACCTATTATTTATCTTATTATTTATTATTTACCCAGGTCAAATGCCACTCCTTTGTAACACTTTCATGATGCCACCCTTTCTTCTTTATATCCACTGCACCACCATACACACACACACACACACACACACACACAAATTATATATAGTTTATTTAGATGCTTTCTATCCCTTACCTAATCATAAGCCCTTGGAGGGCAACAACTTCAAATTGAAGATCACTTAATACTTCATACTCCAGCCAGACATTGGATGTTGATTGAACCAAATGTTAACATGGGCATTTAATACCAGTAGAAGTGTGTAATTTCATAATATTATGAGTCGAAGACATAGATCAGGAAAAATTTACTAATAGAGAATGAGGGTAGGTTATTCTTGTTATTACGGTACTAGTATACAGTCAGTGAGACTTTAGAGATTTTTCACTGCAGTTGTGCTCTGCATTCTCTATAAAGGGAGAGAATACCTCTCAGCAGTTGTCATAAATGTTCATGCTTGAATGTGGATAAACAATCTGGGACGCAGGCCTTTGATTTTGTTTCTAGCCTAGTGCATTTGCATAGATAATAATGAATTCCTGAGAGGTTTCTGAAAACAGAATAGATGCAGTTAATTGAAAATACCTTGCTTTGATCCTCATATTAAAAATCTTAATGAATGTGAATGAGTTTTTGTTTCACTTAGTTGTTCTATGGTTAGGAAATGAGCTTGAGCTATTCTGTTTATGTTGAGCATCTCTATGCAGAGATGATCTGTTTCAGGTTTTTCAGTGAACTGTGTCTGTTTAGTTTGTTGAATGACAGAGCTGTGAAGACTAGGACTGTCACAAAGGTCATAGTATAAGATTTAGCATAATCTAGGTACTGATGTGCATAATGAGGCTGTTAATTGTCATTTATTCAAAGCATTGCAAAATGTTAAAAAAATTTAAGTTAAAAAGTTATGATTTTAGGAAATTGACAAGGTCTTAAAAACATGCAAAGAGGAAAATAAAATGCTTACATTACCACCTGGAGGTAAGTGTTGTTCATATTTTCATATATTTCCCTCTAGATGTTTTTCTATACATGTACACTTACACTCATATTTTATGAACATTGTATGTAGGTAATTTATGTCTTATCTTTTTCACTTTATATTGATATTGCTTGGGGGGGGGCATTTCTCCAGAAATTCAGAATTGTTGAGGATATGATGTTTTTTTGTTTACTTTTTTATTATTTGTTTGTTTATATTGTTGTATTCTCCATATTTCTCCCACTACCACATCACCCATCTCCCGTCACTGTTTTCCCTCATGTTCCTCCCTCCCCTGTTGAAAATGTGGATTTTAATATCTGCACAGATATGAAAGCCTGCCTGACATTTCATTTTATGGATGTTCAGCAATTTACTTACTCAGTCCTCAGTCGTCAGCTATTTGGTCAATCTGTTGGAAAGTTTTAAAAATTAGGGAAATAGTTTTTATAAATAGCGAGACTCTTCTCTTTATGCGGTGATGCTCGTAAACACCTTGGTTATTTTCCTAAACCAGGAGAGGCCTCGAAGCTCTGCTGCGGCTGTGCACACCAACAGGATGGCTTCCTTGCTCATTCCCTCTTCTCTTTCCTTTAAATTTTCTTTATTTTTTTTCATTGTTCATTTTTCTATAATAATTCAGCTAGTGTTTTTGGTCATGTCATCAATTACCTGTGTAAACTGTTGCTTCGTGGGGTCCTTTATTTAATTAAGACTTGTAGGAAATCAACACACGATTCAAGATTCCAAAAGGTTCAAAGGGAATTCAAGGAAAAGTGTCCTTCCTTGTCTCACCTCCACATAGCAGCTGATGATGGTAGCTGATTGGCAGCCCCCTCCCTAAGCCCCCCTTATTTCATGTGGGTACAGGGTGATACATAACAGACTCCTCTCTGACCTTGACTCTTTCTCTGCCCTCTCCTGTCTCCCTTGCCACCACTGGGCCTACTGTAGTTCCTTGCTGTTCCTCACACATTACACCAGCTGAGTGGCAGGGCTTAGCTTCCAGGTCCTCTGCTCCTGTCTCCAGACAAAATGAGCTGCTACTCTGAGTCAACAGGCCACTGGGTGACTGAGATGGCATTTTTTGAGAACATCGAATTATAAAATACTTAGAAAATTTAATCTATTAGAAAAGAAAAACAACTGTATTGCCAAGGATAGCTTTAGCTCTGTTAGGAGACCAGTGGGAAAACTTTGAAACAACTACAGCAGATCTTTTCAGAGACATTTGCACATGTAGCAAATATAGCAGACCCATTGAGCTCAGGTCATCAAGTGCCAGGGCAAAGGAGTCAGAGGACTTGCATTTCAAGAGATCTCCAACTGCAGCACTGCAGTGACGCCCACATCACTGGGACTGGCAGTGTCCACCAGATCCTGGCTAGCTCTCCCAGATTCTGATCCTTCAGGCTTCTCTTTCTTGAAGCAGTTCTGTCTGGCACTATATTCCTGCTCCTGGAATTAATCGGGCACTTACATAATAAACTAACAGTATCTTGCATAGGACTGTTTTGTAAATGTGTATAAAATGCTATGTGATATGGTTCTTTCTTTGCCTTTTGTTTTTAGAATCTTATTAACATGGCTCACACACTGCTATGTTCTCTGGCGCTGGGATATGGAGCCAGTTGCTGAGAATACAGGATCTTTAAAATGCAGGCTCCTCAGGGGTTGTGTAAACAGCAAGCCTAGACTTTGGCATCAACACGTCAGGCCATCTTTTAGCCCAGCTCTGCCACCTATCAGAATTTCTGTATCTGGGCTGTAAAGTCCCCTCCTTCAGGGGTAAATGAGAAGACTAAATGAGCTAAATGGGCTAAAGTGCTCATACTATCAGCTGGCATATGGTGTGTAATAATGGAAATACGTGTGGAGGGGAAAAAGCTGTGCTATTGAAGCATCGTTAATTCAAGCGTTGGATCCCTCGAGTTTTTGTTGGCATGTTACATTCTGACATCATGTGTTATCGTGAATGAACCTAATCCCTCAAGTTCTTTAAAACCCAGAAGAATGAGACCTCTGGCTTTATTCTTGCACTTGAATGCTAGTTCTTGGTCTTGATCTTATCCTCACAGAAATAGCGTTTTAAGTTTTTTTGCTGGGAACGTATAAGACCAAGTGAAATTTATTTCCCCACACTGAATTTACCTTTTTTGGCAAGAGAGATACCTTGATTATATATTTGATATGTTTTCTTGTAAATATTCCATTGTTTCTCCCTCTCTGTGGGTCTGCCCTGTTTTATTTATTTTGTTGTTGGTTTGGTTTTTGTGCTGGGGATCAAGGCCGTTAGTTCTGGAGAGCCCCTCGGGATGACTTTATTCTTGGGATGATGAATGCTTCAAACAGAAAGTCTTCTGGCACATTCCTTCTCAGATGATGGGGAGTTATTTGCTGTTGTCATGTTTAAAATCTCTTCAGTCATTGGTGCTTCCCAGAATAGGGAGGACAACGTCTGTCCATGGGATTTCATCCACAGAAGTCACCATCCCTGTTCCATCTGTTGGGGAAAATCCAGAGAGCCTGGCTTACATCCCCTCTTCTGCATCTCTCTGGGTCTTGCAACAGCTCTGCTCAAAGTTCGGGGCCTGCCACGGTCTGGGGCCTTGCTCACGGGCCAGAGCCTGGTTCATGACCCCAGAGTGGGTGGGCCTGGAGGCCCAGCTGTGGGTGCCGCTGGTCCAGGCACAGCCTTTGAGGGACAGTTCTTCACTCTGTCGAGTCTGTGGTGGGCTTTTGCTGGGTATCTTTCTAAATAATTTTTTATTTTCTAGTTTTCACACAACATCAGTCATACTTGTACAGTTACTGTTCCCCTTAAGCATGACCCTCCCCTTCATACTGCACCCCTATACCATCACCCTGCCTCCCCCTTTCCCTCTTCTCTCTTCCTCCCTTCTGGTTATTCCACCTCCTCTCTCACCACCAGTCATTGGCGGATGCTTGGCCCACTGGTCTCTTTTCGGGAGTAATGTCCTTTTTCTTGTTTGTGACCCTGCGCTCCTGGCGCGCAGCAGACTGGGCTGCTTGGATCTCCAGGAGGAGCTGTGAGGCGGGCAGCCAGGCCGAGCAGGTCAGGGGGCTCTTGTAGGACAGGTATGGGTGCAGTTGTCCCGGCTCCTTTGTTGTGGCATGTCCTATGGTGGAGGAGATGGTCTCCTTTTGTCCAGACCTGTGTGGTCACTGGGATCCGTGCCTCTTCCTTCACCCTGGCTGTCTCTTCCACTCCAATGTCTGTCCCATGGTGCTGCTTCTGAGCCTTACAGTTCTGGCATCTGGCATTGGGAACTCACCTCCCAGCCGCTGGCACTGGAGAGGTTTCCTCTGGGGACAGACTCCAGCAGGTGGTTTGTCCAGCTCCTCTCCTTTCTTGTGGTTTCTGCCTTGGTGCTGCAGGCCATCTCGGTGGCATCCCTCCCCCACAGGGAAAGGAGGGAGTCTCTGGTAAGTGTCTTTCTTATCATGTGGGCAGTGACACAAATAGTTTCTTTTTAGCAAATGTAACTTTGGCTCTGTCTATTTTCTTGTGGCCATATGAGTTTTTCTGGCATGTTTTAGAACTGAGAAGTTGATGTTCCACTAGATTTTGTTGTTGTTGTTGCTGTTTTTTGTTTTTTTGAGACCAGGTCTCAGTGTTGCCCAGGATATTCTTGAACCCCCAGACTCAAGCGATTCCTAGCTTCCACCTCCCAGGTAGCTGGGATTATAGGTGCACGCCACCGTGCCTGGCTCCTCTAGATGTTCTTTACTCAAGTTTTGAATCAGTCTTTTCGGTGTCATTAATCACGCATAGTGTCATTGTGAGTTTCTCTTCTCTGGTCATGAGTTGGTCATTTTTCTTGTGGTCACAGACACACACCTCATTAATATTCTGTCACTGGGATCACACTACTTGTGTAATTTGTACCTTGCACTAACCAGTTTGTTATAACAGTATTTTTTTCTATCAGTGTATAAAGATTACTAAACTTCAAATAAAAGGAACAAAACCTGTATTTTACAGATTCACTCAGCTTTGTTTTTTTTTTTTTTTTTTTTTTTTGAGACTAGGTCTCGCTACTTTTGCTTGGGGAACTGCAGGCTCACATTGCCCAGGGTACCAGGGACTTAAGCAATCCCCAGCCTCAGCTTCCCAGGTCGCTGGGATTACAGGCGTGCACCACCATGCCCAGCTAATTTTTTGGGACTAGGTCTCGCTACATGCCCCCGGTGGGACTTGAACCGGACTTGATCCCTGGCCCTGGCCGTGGCTTCCTAGGCTCCCACCTACCGGCATGCGCCACCATGCCCAGCCCTTCAGCTTTGTTTCTGTCTCCTACTCAGGTAGCACTCATTTACAGCAATGTGATGTTTCATGCATCTTATTCATCTCTGCACTGGCGGTGTCTGCCTCTCAGTTCAGGTCCTGTCTCTTTTCTCTCAGCTTCTTTCTCCCTCTTTTTATTGTCTTTCCTTTTTATTTATCCATCGGAGTGACAGCAATGGCTGCCATTTGGGCGGTCAGCTTTTACTTACCACATCTCCTCTTCAGCGCTTAGAGTCATAGAATTTGTAAGGCTGAAAAGAATCTTGAGATGTTTTAATTCTGCTTTTTCCCAGAAGACACTGAGATTCTTTAGTCTCTTGCGGCCCCTGCGAAAGGTTTGGAAGCCTTTAAAATCCCATTGGGAAATGAAATAGGTTGCAGGTAGGGCCGTAGGACTCAGCGTGTGGTGCGCAGGCTGTGACTGTCTGCTGGCAGCGAGCATGAGGGGGATATGGAATGACGAGTAAGTGAGCACTGAGAGACGTAACGTTAGCTGGACTCGTCCTTTCTCCTTTCTCTTTCTTCCTACACTAGTCTCTTATCTGTTGGGATATAGTTAAAAAAAAAAAAAGTGGGACATGTATTTTGCATTCTTTTTTTCTTCTTTATTTCTTGTAGTAATTGATTTTTAGTGTATTCTGTAAAAGTTTTGTTCTGTAGTGGCTATGGGAAAAGCTGGTCCTTCACCACAGGTGGCTGAGAAGCACCGATGTAGATGATGGAGTGCAGCATAGGATACACAGTCGGCTCGCGGAAGCTTCACCTTCATGGTGTTTTACAGGTCTAATGTATTTTGCATGAGGAAGCGGCTATCTGAATGGCAGACAAGTGGGACGTCAATTTTTAGAACTGAAGTGATTAGCGTTGATGCGGTTGCTGTCAGATACCGTGTCCTCAGATTACATCATGTGGTTATAACATTGACGGGGAGAGCATAAGGATCCAGCTGGGATGACTCTCTGTGTGAGTTTGTATGCTCTGCCAGGTCTGCGTGGATTTTCTCCAGAAATTCTGGTTCCTCCACTTCCCAGAGCTGTGCACAGTGGGGGTGGGGGTGTGTGTGGGGGGTGTTCAGCTGCCTGGTCAGAGCGACGGTGGGTGTGAGGGGCCCTGTCCTGGAAGGGTGTCTGGGGCTGGGTCCTGCCTTACACCCTCCACTGCCCAGACCAGCTCCAGCCCGCAGCTGGAATGGGTGGGTTGAAGGACGAGCGCTTAACTTGAGTGGTGTTTGGGGCTTTATAAGTTGGTGGTATTTTGGGGTCCTGCATGCCATAGGGTCATATTGGTTTCTATCCATTAGCCGCTGGCATAGTTGGTTTTGTTATAATCTTTCAGCTTAGAGCCACAGTTTCCTAAAACCTATCCGTGATGCTACAGGAGGATTTGCTGTACAAGTGATTCAGGCTTTTCCTTTTTAAACTTAGCCTACGCTTTGAAAAGAGATTTACTCACTGGAGAAATGTAATAATATTTGCACTGATTCTTGGAAATACTTTCTATAACATTTCATATGCTACTACGTCACTCAGCTCAACAAGGTTGAAGGAGCTTAAAATTTTTGGTGGCTCACCAGGTCCATATTTGAATTTATCAGTGTAGTGTTTTCATATTACTTCTTGGATGAGAGAAGGAAAAGATGCATTGGAACTTTTGTCTGTTTCCTCGTATCACTCAGTTTTCGGGAAATGCCTGAGTGTATACTATTTGGCTTTCCCATTTTGATGCAATTTAGTGCTGTATGTGGTGGCCCCTATATTTTTTAAGCAATCCTTGAATATGGCTTGGAATTAGGGTAGCCCTGATTTGATTTTCAAATAGTTATGTTTATAGATATGACACAGTACGTCTAGACTATCAGAGACTTAGAGTCTTTGTAGCGGTGTTTGCACCTTTGGGGGACATATTTTTTTATACAACTCAAGATCAAGAAATTGATCTTTTAAGGATAAAGAAAGGTCTATGATGAAACCAAGTTGCTTTCCTTAAATATCACCTCTTTTACAATTCTGAATCCTGAGGAAGGAGTTATTTTTGACTTACTAGATTTTGTTTTGGTAAATAAAATTATCTGAACGTTAAGAAATCTGAAAGAATCGTTTTTCACACCTAATGTAATTGGACAAATCTTTATCCATATAATGAGATGGAATGTTTTATTTATTAAAAATCCCATTTGACAAATCCTTAATCTTACGTTTTCTTAGATATAGGTGTTTGAGCTCTAGGGCAGTGTTCTTTCTGTTTTAAGCCACATTTTTTTTCATGTAGAATACCAAATTCTTATCCATGTTTGAACCTGGTCTAGGATTTGAAATAGTCAGCAAATATCATGGTTGAGAGTATTTTTGTAGTGATGTCTTAAAATAATTTGAGATTCAGTTTTCCTTCCTGATTTTAATAGAATAACACAATAACCAGGTTTTAATGGTAACAATAACCAGGGTTTCCTCTTTATGTCTCCTTTAGGGACGGACTAAGAAGGGGGGGGAAGGGAGGGAAGGAGGGTGGAAGGAAGAGAGGGAGGGGGAAGGAGGGAGAGAGATTCTGTTGAGATCCTGTTGAGATATTGGCAAATTTGTGCTTATGAGATTAAAATTTCCCTGCATGTTTTGAAAGTTATTTCTCTTATATTAGCCAGCAGGTGAATCCTAGGGCGGGGGGCAGGAAGTGATGATCCTTTCAGCTCAATTTTTCAAGAAAAAACCCCAGTTTAGAATTTATTTTGGGATTCTGCTTTAACGCAGGAAAGGATCTGGCCATAGTTTCCTGAAATAACTCAACATATCTCTGTTCAGCAGTCATCACTGAAACCCGAGGAAAAGA
>PVHY01016976.1:0-32483 GCA_004024945.1 Uropsilus gracilis
AAAAAAAAGCATGTCTGTATTTCAGAGCAAGTTTGGACAACACATTCTGATGAAATCCTATGTTGTGACCTGATGGCACAGAAGCTTGAATGAATTCAGTGGGAGGCATCTTCACTAATTACAAGGCAAAGAGTTGAAGACAGTGCCCAGAGGTGGAAAAACAACAAAAACAAACATTAAATTTCTGAACTCTAATACTCTTTAGAAGTGTTTCTTAAATTCTGGAATTGTCAGGGGAGGATTACTGACCCCTTTAGCCCTTATAGTTCATCACAGCCTAGAGACAAACTACTTCAGTTCTTTCGTCCTCAAACCAAGTATGTTTAGCCCTTAAGCTCCTGGGAATGTCGCTGGAAAGAAAGAAAGCTGTGGCCAGAGCAGCTGAGTAATGCAGTGACAACTTCCCTGCCTGCCTGCTAATACTGATGTCACTTCAGTGTGATCCTCAGCAAACTCTCATGATGATTAAAAATGAAGAATAATTCACTTGAGTGAAATGGTGTGAGAGGGAGACTCCTTATGGGAACTCTAGATGGCTAGGCTGCAATGCTTGAGAAGGAAGAAGAGAGTGAAATAGTAAATAGGTAAGTGAAATTACAGGAAAGCAGTTTCAGTCTGAGGGGCTATGAGTAAGTGACTGGAGCTAGCCCAGGAATAGGACAACAGAAGCATTACTTGTCATATTTCTCATAGTTCCACCCCAGAATCTTGAACCTCCCCTTTGTTTGTAGGTGGCAGTCATCTAAAACTCTCCCCTGAGTGTATAATTTTAAATGTTGTTCCTTTCCACTAAGATACTGAGAGATTGATCTGGGTATAAGAACATATTTTGTCCTTTGCTGTGACTGCATAGAAGGAGTTACTCCAGTTGTTAATATAGGTTGCTTTTTCTTACTTGGAAGTACATGAGGGACACTCTTCCTGGTGGACTCACACCTCTCCCCCAGCTTGCGAGAATTTCTCAGTGTTTTCGAGGGAGAGTTACAAAGAAATATTCATACTCATTTGAAACCCCTCTGAACTAGACACCTTTTATCCAGTGCACATTACCAGCAACTGCCTAGTCAGCCCATCTTCATCAGACTGTGCTCACAATTTTATTTTGACATCTGTTCTCAACAGGACTTTCCTTTCCCTTCTCTTCATTGAGAGAAAAAATTAGTGGTGATCTTGGGTCAGTGAGTGACAGAATTCTTAACTTCTGCACTGTGTTTAAAAAGGGACAAATAGGTAGCATCTTGTTTTACCAAAAAACAGTGTTCTTCCCTTAACAGTGTGAAAACAAGGATAATTAGCTAACTTTAATAGCTAACTTAATGGCTAGTGCTTATGAAGCTCTTACTTGTGCCAGGTAATTTCTAGATTTTTTTCCTCTTTCCATTTTCAAGCAGCCCTATGGAATAGGTATTATTTTACCCTCTTAGAAAGATGAAAAATCAGAGGTAGGGGAGGTTAAAGATGCCTGTGGGGAGCAGCCATCTGTGGGCTCATTCTGGAGCCTCACAAACCCTATCTCCTTCTGGTCCCTGATCTAGTCTCTGCTATCCTAGGTCCTTCTCCACAGCCCCTCCCACCATCCTTTTAGCACAGTGGTGTTACCTCCCCCCCCTTCTGTCACCTGCATTTCTCTCTCAGCACTCTCTAGTCCCCACCATGTTCTTTATACTTTCCACTGTCCTCCTTAAAAGATACCCTCGTCATTCACTAGAAAAAAAAATAAAATTATAAAAACAAACGTGAATAGCATCTACCATTTACTAGACTTTAAAAGACAGATTGGCATCTTTGATTTGAGCTCCCCCATGACATGGATTTTATCACATCCTTTCATACAGATGAGGGAAATGGGGTTTAGGGACATGAATAGACTCGTCCCAGATGTTCTCAGAATCAGAAGTAAAGGCCAAATGCAAACCTCTATCTTTGGTTTCTAAAGAGCTTCTACTCACTAGCAAAATTTCAGACTCAGATTCCTGTGGGGCAACATTAATAAAAATGATCAAAAGGGATCTAATGGGACCATAATATTCTGGGACTGGAACCTTCCATCTCAACAAGAGTGGGAATTCATGTTAGTTTTGAAGCATTCTTGCTGTGTGGGAATGAAGAAACAGGGTTGCTGGATTTTTCTAGTGTTTTGGGGAGGGTGGTGATAACAGGTCTGAGTAAAATAGCCTGATATTTAAATGTGGTTGCCTATACTCATTTCTGAGAAAGCCCCTATGGAGGTAAACTTGGCCTATGTGCAGGCCATGTCCTACCCAAGGCCACTAGGTCCTAGGTCTAAGATGCTGTGATAACACCCTTTCTGTCAGTCGCCCAAGATTATCAGGTTTCCACTTTGTCTTCATGCGTCCTTTCCTTTTCCTCTCCCATTCCTAGTACTGTCAGAGGCTACTGCTGCCTGTGCCTCCTCCCAGCAGCCACCATGCTCTGTGGTAGAATTGCAAATGGCTATTTACAAAGCAGAAGGAAGTAACAGGATGGAGGAGGCTCTGTCCACAAAGCAAGAAACCCTCTGCTCAGGCAGTCGATGAAGGGAAGCGGAGTTGGAAATGATTTTATTTCAATTAGATTTTAATTAGCTTCTGTCTTGGAACCATCAGATCGGTTGCCGAATAATTGAAAAAGCAACCATATTTGCATCTGTTGTGCCTAAGAATAGCAATTTTGCAGCATCTGATCCATATTTTATTCAGAGGGTGAACGGGAGGAGGGAAGCTGGGTGGGGGAAGGATTTCAGATTAAATAATCAGTGTCAACAAAAGAAGTGTGTTGGGTCAGCCCGGGAGACTGTTGAAACAGTCCTCTCTAGCCTTGCCCTAATTTCATGTGAAATTAATAGGGGATGGGCGGCAAGGAACATTTAATTAACAACATGCACCACTTATTATAGTGCTCCAACAACTCCAATTCAAACATGCTGGAGAACTCCACAGAGCTGCCCTTGCAGCCAAGTACAGAGAGAGCTTCAGGGAGGGTCAAGTGTTGAACTGCAGGTCGGAGTCAGGAGCTGTCCTAGGTACTGAGTAGGTAATTTGGGAACTGTAGTTTCCTGCTTAGATGTTTCTCTGCATAGCACTGCTGTGGTCCCTCTCCTATGATCCCCTGTTAGATAAAATGTTGTGTGGACAGTGAATTGGGCTCAGCTCTGTGTCCCACCAATTTCCCAAGGCCATTCAAAGATTTTGATCTCACTTTGCAACGTCTTTTTCTCTGACAAGACAAACAGGTTTTTCCAAGGCTATGAAGTTGATGAAAATACTTTCCCCATGGGAAAATGCAAGAAGATATCTCTGTGAATTTTCTCTTGAGGAAAATGTGGTGTTTGGGAGGCTAAATAGCTCATGCCCTGTGTTTCCTCTCGAGACCATTTTTCTTGTTACCAGAATAGTGCATTTCAGAAAAACCTTTTAACAACATTTTTCTCTGTTGGTATGCGGTTGGTATAATCTTTGAATACATTCTTAAGGTTCTATCCTTCCTTTCACAAATTAACAACCATATACTTGACTATACTTCTTCCCCTTTTCAGAGAATGATGAAAAGATCTCTCCATCTGGGTGCTGAGTCGCCTCTTCAGGTACTCTTCACAGGTACATGGCTTCCTCAGCACATAGCAGGGAGGCCACAAGCACTAATAATCAAATCTCAAAAAGCTTTTCCTGCTTTGTCAATTTCTATGGTGTCTGAATCCTTTACCTTAGAAATGTATTCATGTAGTACTTGCAAAATCCAAAAATAGATTTTAAAATCTCTGCCTTCTGAGAGTAAATTAAATATAACAGATTGTTACTGTGTTATATGCAACAGAAATAAAATGATGCTAATAATACTTTCAAGAATCTTATATAATGTAGATATTAGTCCATTATCACAACTGTTAGCTCATTCACTGACATTACACAGGTAGTTCATCTGTAATACTATAAATTACCTGTAAACAGGTTCTGTGCTACTCATTTGGGATGGATGTCAGTACAATATACAGTTTTTTCAAAGCTACTTTTCTGAACTACTCTAAGCAACATAGTCTTGGTCACCCTGGCCTCTTCCCTTATCTCATTAGTTTTATTTTCTTCATACAATATATTATTACTTAAGATAGCCGTGTATTTTTCTTATTAAATTCTTGGCATTTCTTAAATATTAATACACCCAGGATAGGGATCGTATTCCCAGTTACTGAATATAGAAGATTTAGCAAATACTTGTTCAGTCATTCAGTAAGTATTTCTAAAACCCTCCCATTTAGCCACACTGTTCTGGGCATGAAAATACAGAAGAAGCAAGCATGATAGCCAAAGTTCCTTCTCTTAATAAGTGTGCAATTTAATAGGGCAAGATGGACAATATGTAATCAGGTAAATAAAGAAACAACACATAAAGCAGACATATTACAGAATAAGGGCAGAACCCTAAGGAGAGAACATTAGGAAGATGTGATGGCAACCTCACTCTAAACTTTAGGTGCAGCTCTAGTTTCCAGTGTCAAATGAGGCAGATATGCCTTCACTGCAGACCCAAAAGGGAGGTTTATAACAAGACATAGGCATAGGCAGCCCTAGATGATTCTCAGCCTGAACCCATGTCTTCTGCCTGGGATGTCCTTGCCATTCAGTCTGCCTACTAGATACTTGCTTGTATCAAACCAGGTATCCATTTCATTGTGAAGTCTTTCTGTTCTTTCTCTCCAAGGAGTCAGGACTCTCTCTGTGTGATACCTACCACTGGCCCTTGCACATAGTCACGTTAGTCTCTGCAACCTAACCTTTTTCTTTTTCTCTTTTGTTCACATGTTTCTTGATCTCCCATTGGAGAATAAGCCCCCTAGAGACAGTGCTGTGGTTGGTTTTCCCTCATTAGATGTAGAATTGAATAGACTCTGATTTTAGGTTCTTGATAATGATTTCTAACCAGGTTGGCACATGTAATGATGATACATAATAATTTAATAATGAATGAAATAGACGGTCAGGAAAAGATTTTTCCATTTAATCTTGTAGTTTTCTCTTTCTCCATCTCACTAACTCTCCTTCTATGGACACTTACTTTATTTTCTTATGACCCTTTTTGTATTTGTATGCACAAGGCATGGCTCACTGTTGTTGTCATGCAAATCCACTTCTGCCTTCGATTACTCCCTCTTTCCCCCACTTCTTCCCAGTGCACATGCTCCCACCACTCTTTCCTTTACTGTGGTCTAGATTTTCTCACTCTCTTATTTTCTAGCTAGAGCTTATGCATATTTCAAGTCTTATTCAGTCATGTCATGCACATTTCTGCTCCCAGTTTTCAGTGGGTGAATATATCTGTCCTTTGGTGTCTATATTAATATAGAACAAATATTAGCAGATAATGTATTGATGACCAAAAGATGAAAAGGGAGCTCAGACCAGAGAAATCTTTTTAAAACTCTTGACTTGAACTGTCCACAACTCAATGAGACTAAATTAATCTTTAAACAGATGAAATAACACCAGTGGACACTCTAGAAATTGTAATATCTTAATTACTACTATTAAAATATCATATATACTATAATATATAAATTGAATTTGAGAGTCAGGAAACAGATATGTTATTATTCAGAGGCTCCTAAGGAGACAGAAGTCACATAGTGTTACTAAAGTCTGCCCATACTGTACAAAGTATTTCTAGCAGAGCATATCGCCTAATAGATGATGTTCAGCATAGCAGCTTCTAGTTATTTTTCACTCGGTTGAGATTGAATAAAATATTCTCCTTTGTGTATTTTTAATTATTTGGGAAAGGCCAGCATAATATTTATTTGCAGATTAGACATCATGGATACAGGTGTTAATACTTTTAAATGTGTCTATGATGCATATTTGAAAAATCCCTATTTAAAAAATGTTCCAATTGATTACTTTTTCATTTTGAGATATACCTCTCATCAAGCCACCTCCTTCCCATTTGGAGCAGCCATGTAGCACAGAGACTCTTATTTGGACATGTTTTCATGCAATTATAGTGAATGAATTTCCTTCAACCTACTGTTTTCCAACCAAAGATAGTAAAAGGATGGGGAATGAAAAGATGAACACTGTGTATAAACAGTGCTTTAGACAGTTCACTTGCTTGTGATAAGGTGTTAGAGATTAAAAGATAACATTTAGAAGTTTTCTTAGATTGGAAATTTAAGTCCAGAAGTGGTGTCCTCATCAAAGCATGAGCACAGAGAAGGAAGAGGTGTAAGTGGGACAATGATTTGCTTGAGTTATGAGCCCATTGTATTTAAGATGTATGTGGCCATCAAAGGAAAGAGGGTAACAGAAACTTTTTGTCCAAGTCTACTCTGAAAGCCAGGTACTGACAAATGAGTAAGTCCTATCTAGGTCTCATGAGGGGCTGGAGGGAATCATTCCCCTGGGGCTGGAGATCCAACAATCCTACAATAAGATGTGCTACTTGGAATCTAGAAAAACTCAGAAGAGGATCCTATTTCCATATTCCTGTAACTAGGCAGAAATAGATTCTATATCTAGATTGTGGTCTCAGAACATCATACCATATAGTTTGCATTATTAACTTCTTATTGTTTATTATTGTGCTGGATTTCTACATTATTTGGTTATCCCATTCCTGAAATGGAGTATGACACTTCTTGATATGCTATAATGCAATTGGATTCTTTTAAAGGTATCTCTAACTCCTTTTGTAATTAAAAGGAATTAGTCCTTTTAGTTCTATACCTCAAAGGTCTTCTCTTCTGACATGTGTTCTCCTGAGGGGTTTACTAGAGGAAGGGTGAGCCCCCATGCCTCATGCAAAGCAAATTCCTCACTGGTGATGACTACACGGTTATGTTGGTTTATAAATCAGTCTTCTGTCGGTTCTGTGGGCAGAAATCAATCCCTTCCAGACTGATCACCTATGGTTGAGCTAATGCAATTGATTTTTATAATCCTGGAGAGTGGAAACCCTGTCTCTGAAAAGGTGATGGCCCCTTTTCAAGTACTGCCAGTCAGGGATTCTGCCTGAAATGGCTCATTGACATCTCATAAGTCCACCCATTTCTGCTGCATGTTTCTTACTTCCCATGTGTCTTTTCACTATTAATGTCATTGCACTGGTAAATTTTCAAGCATATAAATATTGTGGGATAAAATGTGTTCCCACACAAGGTTAGGTTGAAGTCCTAACCTCGGTTACTTGTACATGTGACCTGGTTTGAAAATGGGTTTTTGGTAGAAGTAATCAAATTAAGATGTGATCTTAGGGTGCCTCCTAATAAACAGCATGCCTGGTGTGATAAGAAAAGTGGATGTGAATGCAAACACACACAGAGGCAAGATAATGTGGAGAAAGAGATTCAGAGGAGGATGGTCATGTGAAGATGGACACTGTCATTGGACATTTGCTGCTGCATCCCAAAGGATGCCTCCTCCAGCTGTGAAGGAAGCAAGGGAGTCTTCTCCTCAGGATACTTCAGAGATAGAAAGGCCCCACCAGAATCTCTATTTTTACTTCCAGCCTCATCTATTTCTGGTGGTTTAGCCTCCCAGCTTATGGTGCTTTGTTCTAGAAACCTTAGGAGACAAATACAGGTCACAACAACCTTCAAATTGACCTGAGAAGTTCATGAATTCATCTCCCACTTCCCTGACTACCACATTTGACTTACCAGGAAGGCTGAGGATGAAACACTAAGACCACAAAGCATTTTGGGACCATTAATATATTCTTCCAATATATTCTGTCCTTCCTTTGCCCATTTCTGAAGAGCTTTTCCTTACTGAGTGGCATATAATTGAATATCTGACTGCTTCTCAGATAATGTAACTAGGAGCTGGAATGAATGGACAACAAAACTAACAGTTCATTATATTTTATAGCAATTATCTGGAAGCAGGGTACCAACAGGTTAAGAGCTACCAACTCATTGTTACTCTTTGTTCTAAATTGTTTATTTTGCCAAAAAATAGCATTTTTGCCTGTCTTTGCTTCCTTTTTTTAAATTAGAACCCTTATTCCCCATGCTGTAGATCATCCTAAGTATCTCTATAGGATTGCCTCGAAATATTTGAAAAGTTTTGTTTTCTGAAAATTCGTAAAACTGTAATGATAAGAATAGGTATGAGTCATCATTTTGGTTTTTGTTTGCTTGAGACTTTCAGAAAAAAAATCTTTGAGTCAATTAGTAACCTGATTAACACTGATTAATGTACATACATACATAATTTGTGTATGTGTGTGTGGTGAGAGAGCAAGTTGCTTACCTTTTTAGGAGGCAAAACATACTGTCTGAGCTCTGTCCATGTGAGCTGAATCCTTACTCGTAAATGGAGGTATATATTCTTCAGCTGTGATAAAGAAATCAGTAAGAAACCACACTTGAAATTTAAAATAGATTGGGTTTCTTCCAGTTGTGGCTTGAAGTTTGAGGTTTTTTGTTTTTGTTTTTAAGCTCATGTTGCCTTGATCTTACCTTTATATCGGACAGTTCATTCTTGAACTTTAAGGAAATTATCCTTCTTTTCTCTCATCACAAGCAAAAAAATTGAAAAAAAAAGAAGGCTGGGAATGAACATGCAATTAGATGCTTAATTGCCTTTTGATGAGACTGAGGGTTGTTGAGTTAGGGCATGTGACTGGGGATTCTTTAGATACTTACAGCCTTGCAGATGAAGGCTGTGTGTACAGGAGTCCAGATCCATGGTCACTCTGTCATGCTGTCCAGGACCCGCAGGAGAGGTAAGCCTTGTGGTGAGGATGAGAGCCATGTCTGCTTCTCCTAGAATAGAAGGTTAGAGGATTGGAGAGCAAGAGATGGCCTATTGAGAAAGGAAAATGGGGGGGGGGGCAAAACAAGCACTATTTAAGGACTGTATGTTATAAAACAGTATTCCCTCAAACGACATGGAAGTTCTCCAATCCCATCGGGTGTGAACATGGCCTTTGCTGTCTCCCTGAATTTGACAATCTAACTTTGAATTGTTCAAAATTGAAGGGAGGAGATCAAAGAGGAAGCATTTTTCTGGAAGACATAGTGATGGGGAGGAGGATGGGGAGGAGGGGTGATGGGGATATAGTGATGGGGAGGAGGAGTCAGGAAAGGGGTTCAAAGGGAATGACTCTAGTTGTCATTTCTGGTCCTGTTACTGGTTGTGATGAATGGGTCTGGATATGCAGGGGGAGCAGCATCTATTTAAAGATGGCAATTAAGAAAATATATCTAAGAAGAAGAAGATGGCAGTTCCGACTCTGGCTGTTGATGTGTCTGACGAAGCAGGACTGATTCACCTACAAACTGACACAGCTGCATTAATGTGGCTCAAAATAGCAGTTCTCGTCTGCCCGTGATAGAGCTGTGGTGGAAAGTGCCTCATCACCTGTGGGCTTATGAATGTAGATTATTCCCCTTTGACTGAAAATCATCTCTATCTGGTTCCTTCTAAGGGTATGGAATCACTGCTTCCCATTGTCTGCCAAAAGAGCATTTAAGCACCAATTTGTTGTTTGGAGTTTGGGCCTCTGTTCATTGAGCGACAGTGAGGTATATTAACCTGTACTTTTGAAATTTTCTCTTGTATTTCATGTGGATATTTTTTTAAAAATGTTCAGTGTAATTGCTGTGATTTTCCCAATTGCTTTCATGTACATGTAGTGAGACAGGTTTATGATACTTGTATATACGAGTCAGTGAGCAAAATTAAGCCTTCATTATCTGAGTCTATGTCTATAGCTTGGTTATATGAAAAAAAATTAAAAACGCAGGTGGGTAAGTTTGATTCTGAACTTAAAGAGACCTTGCCTTACACAGACATGTTCTAAATATATCCTATTGCATCAAAACTATTGAATTTAGTTATGCTTCCTCTGCACTTTCTTTCAGCAATACTGCTGAATATCAAGATTGCCGGTTGTAAAGAGATGCATCCCCTTGTAGTTTTAAATTAAAACATATTTCCATTTTTCACTTCAGAGTAACACCCATGTATGTTTCTTGTTCTTAGAAAGGTAAGACACGTGTACAAATTAAGGGACAAGGTGGAGAGGTAGAAAGCCCTCCAGGACCAGAAAACCCTACCTCTAGTTTCTTGTGGGTTAAGCTCTGCAAATATATTTTCTTGAAAATCTCTCTGGGTTCCACCCATGAGCCAGCACCTCCTGGTGTGGTCCATAATTGGCATTATAATTTTGGATTGTGATATTCTTTGAGAGGGAAGAAGAAATTAACGAGTTGATGATGAAGTGAGAATTGCAGAAGGAATTGATGGTGAAGCAACATTCCGGGATAGACTTGAGGACAGGATGATGTTCAACATGTGAGCTGGTTAAATTAATCAAGACTCCTCTTTGGTATTTTGCATGCTATCATATCCCATTCCCAATTATAAATACAAGGCAAAGGCAGTTCCATAACATCGAGACCAGAAGTCATGTTATATTATGATGTAATTACAGATCTCATATTTATCATTTGGTCAAATCTAGAAGCTCAGAAAGGTTTACATGGTGTATGACTGCATACATACAACATATGAATATGATTGGGGAAAGAGGGATCCCATACAGTATTTATTCTGTTGTTTCAAGCCAAGAATTAAATAAGACCTAACATCTCAAAGATCTATTATATATGTGAATAGATGATATTTTATTTCTCTACTTGTATTGGCTGGGCTGATATCTGGATTATGAATACATGGTTAAAATAGATTTAATATTAAACATTTTTTACCAGTATGGCATTCATATTGATAGGTGCAGATAAACAGGGAGTCAAAATACAAGAATTAGGACAATGTATAAATAAGACATAAGCACAGTGCATGTTTTGAAACTTAATACTGAAACAGTCAGGTTTTTACCAGACAAACGTGAAGGATGCCACCTGCTTTTCCATCATTCATTTTCTGACACATTCAGTAATATCATTCATCATAACAGATACTGTTTATCAGAGACTACCTCTCTCCTACCATGTCACTGGACTTTATGTATATTTCTAACCTTTACTAGATGCATAACCTTTGTTAAGTTATCTTGTCTTTGCTTCAGTTTGCTTCAGTTTTCTCACCTGTCTAATAAAAATAATATCTATCTCAGAGGGTTGCAGTGAGGATTAAGTTAATCCACATGAGACATTTAGTACATGATAAATACCTGGTATCTCCTAGCACTTCTTATTTTTAAATCAAATTTCCATTTCTGTTGACTCAGTATAATCACTATTTGGAGCCAATTTGGTTCCTCCAGAAATGTCAGATTATACTCTGGCTTGTAGAAATAGGTATCACTTGACCTGATTTTTTTTAAATACTGGAACAAATAACATCCTAACAAAACCTCCTCATGAAAGTAGTTGAGTTTTGAAGTTCATCTAGATTTGTAGTATCAATTGTGCCAGTCCTGACTGTGCTGTTGAGCAAGTAAACTCCCCATGTCTCTTTTTTTCCCTTTTGTTCAAAAACAGGCAGAAACCAGCTCCCTTGTCCACCCCCTGACCCAGCACATGGGTGGTCACAGAAGCCCGCTTTCTGCCCCTCTTCCCAGCTGACTTAGTAACTTGTGACAAAGTTCACTCAGTGTTTTATCATTTATAAATAATAAATAACCAGTGATCATGGGCTTTCTTTGGGGCAAGGCAGAATTTTTCCAGTGAAGATCACATACCCCAAATCTTAACATTTGCATGTGAAAGGGGAAATGATAAAAATATAGTTTTTTTTTCTTTTCTTTCTATTGGCAAACAATAGTATACTTTGATTTTCTTATCCATGAAACTTTTTGTTAGATAATAGCTTTTAAATTTAGGTATGTTTTAGAGGCACAGGAAAATTAAATGGAAAGTACAGAACATTTCCACATATCCCCTCCCTCTCCACACACAGCCGCCTCTGCTTTTCAGATTTGTCATTAGATTGTGTGCTTATTACCAACATTGATGCATCACTATCAGCCTCCATTTAGTATTTACTTTTTTGTATTGTACATTCCATGTATCTACCATTATAGTATTATATGGAATAGCTCTACCGTCCTAAAAATTGTCTGCTTCTTCACCCATCCCTCCACTTAGCAATTGGCAACCAATGATCTTTTTAGTATCTCTATAGTTTTGCTTTTTGCAGAATTTCATACAGTTGAGATTACACAGCATTTAGCCTTTATGGATGAGACTTAAAAGCTTATTTATTTTTCACGCTGAATAATATTCCATTTCTTGCATATGTCAGTTTATTCATCTAGACACCTATTGAAGAACAATTGCTTATTCCTACATTTGGCAATTATTAATAAAGCTGCTGTAAACATCTGTGTGCAGTTATTTGTGTGGACATAACTTTGCACTCATACCTGGGAGTGAGTATCCTATTGTAAAAGTAAGTTTAGCTTTGCAAGAAACTCCCAAGATGCCTTCCAAAATGACTGCATCATTTTCCATTCCCACCAGCCATGAATAACAATTCCTTTTGCTTTCCATCCTCATTTGGTGCTGTTAGTTTTCTGGGTTTTTGCCATTGTATCAGGTGTGTATTGGTATCTCATCTTAATTGTGACTGCCAAATGAGAAATGGTGTCAGACCTCCTTTCATATGCTTATTTGTTACTTGTATATCATTTTGTTTCACCTTACTGTTGATTTTTAAGAACCATTTCAATAATTTGGAAAGCAATATTTTACTGGATATATTCTTAACCCAATGTTTCTTCTCATCTGTGGCTTGTCTTTTTGTTCTCTTGACAGTTATAGAACTTTAAACGGAGTTTTGTCTTCACAAATAAGAAACAAAAGTGGAACATGAAAACTTTTTATCTTAAATTACGAGGTTTTAGAATGAATTTGATACTGAGTCAGCTGACTTTTTGAGACTCACTGGACTGTTTCTATGACTTTTTAACTTCTTATTTCTTCCTCTCTTTGCTCACTTCTCTTCTTGGGGATGCTGACCAAGTGCAATGACACCCAATAGAAGTTATTTATAGTCACTAAAAGCATACAGTAAAGTCCTCTTTGCAATTGGTCATCTAAGGAAATCTTCTATCACCCTACTTCTTATTACAGAAAGAATAACAGTAAACATTAAACCACCTCTCTTATGACTTCAGGCCACCCTACCTATTACCATGACTCAGTAAAATCAGAATTAAATGAGAGAAATTCTGAGGAATAATGCAGTAAGCGGTAAGTTAAAGGAATGATCATCTTATCAGACAAGTGGATAATTACTATTTAAATCAACACAGGTTATTTTTGGAGGTGCTCTTGCCATTATAAACTAGATATTTCTGCTCTCTGGGATAATCATAGGGCAGAGAAAGGAAAAAGGACAGATCACATCACAGCTGAGTGTATTTCTGTAGGTAAAGGCAGATGCCTTTTGCATTATCATGCTACTTTGCATTTCTCCCCATATTATTGCTGTTCATTGGGGGTCCTTTCAAGACCAGTGTTCAAAGAGGCTGTCATCCCTCCACTCAGTCTGATAGACTGAAAGCTCAGAATAAAAGCCGTCCTAGCATGAAATGCACTGTGAAATGTGTTGGAAAATAAAGTTGTTAATGACAATTGTCATCAAAAACATGGTATTTCAAATGCATTTTTCATAATTTCCAGGCCAACAGAAACTTCTCCTTTGTTGAATTTTACAATGGTTGGTGGATTGTATGATAGACAAGTCAGCATACTTAAGAATTTGCAAGTGTACATGAATGCATACCTGTCACCTCTCACCTCCCTGTAAACTATACACTATTCCCAGAGAGAAGTGGGGCATATAGTCCAGAGCACTATTTGTGCAACACTCATCTCTGTGGCTGGATATTTGTGGAAATGGCCCTTCAGGGTGGGGGAAAAACTCAAAACAAATAAGCAAAAATGAAAACTCCTGAGTATTTCAGGAGGTAGTGAGTCAGATATAGACCAAGAGAGAAAAATCATCCAACACCAAGAAGAGCAAGAACAATTCACTAGGAGAAAAAATAAGCAAGAAAAGTTTAATAACCTCTAGGCATAGTGCTTGCCATAGCCTGCCATCTTGCCCAAAGGTATATTTTCTTCTCTGCCTGAACCTTTTCCAGTAACTGAACCTTATTCAGTTAAACTAACAGAAATTCTATCAATTTGTGATGCATTTAGGTTAATAAGCTTCCTCTGGGATGCCTGAACGCTAAGAGTCATTCACACATTGCTGTAAATTTATTTATTTAGAGTGTTTTTTTCCAACTCCCTTTCCAAATGACAAACAGAAATCCTATACACAGAAGAGAGAAGAAAGGGACCACTTTTGTGGTGAGCCTAGTGTGTACCAGGCCTGGGCACTTTATGAGTTTTATCTCATTAGTATTCACAGTAGTTTCTTTTTACTGTCGAAAAGATGGAGTCGTAGACAGGTTTACGTATCTGTGCAGTGACACCTGTCAGATGGAGGGGGTGGGAGGTGTTATTCCAGTTTGGCCTGTTCATGCACTAGAGCTCTCATGGAGAGAGAGAAAAGGAGGGGGATTTGAGAACTTCATGGCAGGCAAAATTGAGGACACCCTCAGATGACTGAGTATCTAGAGGGTCATATGTAGTCATCAAGTCAGACTTGAAGTGATTTATCATTCTTCTAATAAGTCAATTTTAGGAACTTTTAAAATTACGAGGGATATAGAGATAGAACTGGCAGGTGACTATTGACACAGTCTAATGAAGGGATATGATAACCATGTGCACAAGAGAGGTAAAAGGTAGTATCAGGTAATTATAAAGGTAGTGAGTCATAGAAGCAGGCTGGTAGATGCTAATAAATGGAACCTTTAGATTATATACTAGAAGAACCTGCTCTGAGCTGAGACCTAGAAGGTAGAAGCATCTTCCTAAGCAAATATTTAATGGGAATGGCCCTCCAGACACAGGGGAGAGAAAGTACAAGGCTTTTGGTAGGCAGAGGGAAACATAGTAAGAAAGGGGAGATGGAGTTGGGAGAAGCTTAGAAAATGTAGAGGGGCATTTTATTTTTTGTTTTGCTTTCTAACGGAAACAACAAATATTGGTGAGGTGTGGAGAAAAAGGAACAGATGGGAATGGAATTTGGTGAAATATCTATGGAAAATGGGGGAGACACCATAAAAAGAACCCTGAAAAATCTCATATGGAAGCCATACTTCTACTTGGTATTTATCCCCCAAATATGAAGATGCTTATGCACTCTTATTTTCATAGTAGCACTGTCCACACTTACCAACTCATAGAACCAACCCCCTGTATGCTAATGGAAGACACTAGATAAAGACTTGTGAAATATATACTATGGAATGCTTCTCAGCTATTAAAAATGAAATCGTGTCTTTTATGATAAAATGAATGAACCTTGAAATGATTATGCTAAGTGAGGTAAGTCAGAAAGTGAAACACAGACATAACCTGACAGTTGTAAATAGCGCTATAATAAATGCAAAGGTCCAGGTTCCCTTTTGAATTAGTGTTTTTATATCCTTTGACTAGATTCGTAGAAATGGGGTTGCTGTATCAAATGGTAATTCCATTTTCAGCAGTTTGAGGGTTCTCCACACAGCTTCCCTAGGAGCTGGACCAGTTTGCATTCCCACCAGCAGGATAAAAGTTTTTCTTTTTCTCTATATACTTTCCATCACTTATTGTTCATTTCTTGTGGGTTTCTTTACAAGGTAAGATATCTGAGGTCATGTTTGTGGGGTGATAGGACTGGTCCAGAAGAAAAGCACTCTTCTGCTGACACAGAAGGGTGATTGCAGTTGATCAGGCAGGCAAGAAAGTTGCCATCTAGAGCACAGGGGAATACACTGACAGCTGACAGTATCTCTGCATCTATTTAAAATATTTATTGGTGTGATATCAGTGTATAACATTGCATAGGTTTCAGGTGTATGAGATTATAAATCAACATCTGTATGAACTATATTAAATTTACCACCAAATGTCTAGTTTCCTTACTTCACCATACAATTGACCCCTTTTACCCTATATACCCACCCCTCATCCTTCTACTAGCTGCTGTTTTGCTCTTAAAGTCTGAGAGTTTACTTTGGTTTGGTTTGGTTTGTCTTTATCATAGGTAAATTAAGTCAGATGGTATATTTCTTTCCCAATCTGATTTGTCTCACTTCACATAATACCCTCTAGTTTCCTCCAGGTTGCTGAAAATGGGAGAATTTCATCTTTTTGTGGTTGAATACTACTCTACTGTGTACATCACCACATAGTCCTCATTTTTTTCGTCAGTTTTTTTTTTTTTTCCCACTAGTAAGTGTAGTACAGTGCAGGGACAAGTGCTGAAGTTGCCTAAATGAGCTGATTAGAAGTAATGATCACTCCCCATGTTAGTGTTTCCATGTTCTCAATAGCTTGTAAAGCAAAATTCTACTGGGAGAAGAAAGATAGCAGTAGGTGTGGAGGTTGGAGGTGCCTAGAAGGAAAACTGGTGTAGAGACAGAATGAGCAAGTTCTAGAGACATCTAGAAGGATTACTAGGTAGAGATAGGTTCCCATCAATCTCTTGAACAAATTGGCAAGATATATAATCAATGATGAAATACTTCAGAGGTGGAGAGATATCATGATAATTTGTGGTATCATAATGATATTAATGAATATTTCTTCATTGCACAAGGCCTGCATTCTTTCATTTCATTTGTACTCTGTGAAGTGGATTTTATTCTGATTTTCATTTGTAAATGTGGTAATTGAGAACCTGAGACATGAAATATGCTACAGAAGTTCCCACAGTTTGGAACTTAGCCAGGCAGGTAGAAAGCTATCCACTAAATGACAAAGACAGTGACCCACCCCTTCGTACTGAGCTGCCTCCTTAGATGACACTGGGACTATTTATGAGCATGATCTGCTTTCTAGCAGGAACATCTGTGCATAATACTTACATATTATTTAAAAAAATCACAGCTGTGAAGCAAATGGGAAGAAAGGTTTGGTTTGGTTTTCATGTTTTCCTTCACCAGGAGAGGGGAGTTATTGAGACCAACGAACTTGCTCTTGCCTGAACCAACATATATGCACACACTCTCACTCTCATTATCAGTCAGAGATGAAAAAACTTTTCTTGTTTCTCCTTGTCATCCATTCACACCCTCAGTCACTCCTGATTTCTCAGGAGAATGTTCCGGTTCTGCCTGCCATCCTTGAAAGCAGTTATTCATTGCCAGTTACCCATGGTATTTATAACTAGTTGGAAGAAATATTTATCCAGGAGGGAAATTTGAAAGAACTGGTGATTATGTTAGATGAGGGGGTGGCTAGGGTTGGGGTAAACCTTAAGAACATGGAGAACTAAATGATCCTTACCTGCACAGCTCTGAGTGGGTTTTTGGATCTGCCACACTGGGGAAGGTACCTCTACCTGCCATCTGTGAAGCATTCGCTCTAGTGGACTGGCAGGAAGTTATAAACATTTCTATCTTGGGGTCTCTAATCATGCCATGAGCCAGCCTTGCTGGTCTGAGGATGGAAAATAAGCAAGGGAAGGCAAGTGAGAGACAAGTCTCCGTTTGTTTACTCTGCGTGCTAATAATTGGCTGATTACACTCCATTTTTATTTGGTTTCACTGGCAATCAGATAGAGAGCTGTAATATCCACTCACACCTTGTAATTACCATTAATTTCTTCCCTTTTCTCTGCACAGTCAGGATGAAGTTGGCAAAGAAGCCATGGGAGGTTGAATCAGACTGAAGTCAGATGCATATGCATGAGACAGAACCAGCCAAAGCTCTGAGATGTTTGGCGGGGAGGGGTCGGAAGAAGAGAAAAGGAAGAAGGCTGAAAGATGGAAGGGGGGGCAGAAATACCTTGAATTAAAGACAAAGGCAAATGGAGAAAAGTGTTGAAGTCAGCACTACAGCCTTGCTAGCTTAATTACCATAATGATGTAAAATAGCCCAATCAGCAATCTGGGGCTAATCTTTCATGTATTACAGGTCTCTCCTTCGTAGAGCTTCACAGCTTAAATGCATTTTTAATGAAGATATTCCAGGCAAGCAGATAATTTCCCCATCTTTACAGGAGGGAATCAGAGCACATTAAATGGGCTGTTCCTCTTGACTATAGCTGTCCAAAGTTCCTGCTCAGTCTGGCATCAGGACTCCTTCATCCAGAAGGTCTCTGCTCTCCCAGTGCTGCATCTAGCAGAAGCTGGGATGCTGAATAGGACAGATATCCAGGAAGAGCTGTGACTGGGCCCAGGGAATTCCCCTCCATTTTGTCAGGTACCTAAGGGATGCCTGGATCTCCTCAAAGAGGATGACAAAGAAACTACATGACTTTGGGGACATTACCAGCTCACAGTGTTCATCTAGCAACAGCAGCAGCACCACCAGCAAGATACATCCTGTGTGTATGCTGATACCACTGGAAACCCTTGGAATATAAGACTTGGCCTGACAAGTGCATCTGAGATACTTACCTATCACCTTGACACAGTTTGATCAATCCCACTTCTAGCCAGGGCACTGGGATATCCCAGAAGCCAGGTGCTCATTGTTTATGACATGTTTGTGAGGAATGGTTAGATTGATATGATACAGGTAGATTTTCTGCTCAGTGTTTAATGTTGCATGTTACAGAATCACACTAGTAGGTGCCTGTGATAGAGTCCCTCAGGAGGACAACATGTGAGGAGGACAGCTCACAGATTGTGAATATCCAGGTAAGGCAAAGGCAGGTTATTAACTGATTTCCTTATAATTGGGGAAAAGTTTTAATGGTCCTATTGCTAGTGTTTCCTGCTGTCACCAAACCACCTGTAATATATAACAGTTTAGGTTATATATAACTTCACTGCACAGTGAAGTTAGCAACTTTGGAAAGCATACTCTCACCCCCCCCCCCCCATACACCATCCCATTAGAATTAGATTCCCTATTTCTAATGGCTAGCAATAGTGTAGGGTTAAGTAGAATATAATACTGTATGATGCCTTTTCAAAAGCATACCGGATGGATGGATGGATGGATGGATGGATGGATGGATGGATGGATGGATGGATGGATGGACAGATGGATGATAATTTTTAAGTCCTTTGCTTCCTTGAAGTGGGAGTCTGAATGTTCATCTAGGTATGTATTTGAAAGACACTGGGTGACAATTAGATTCAATTCAAATATCCATACATTGATAATAAAAATCTTTTGATTCTGCATTTGCAATTGAATGTGAAAGGTAGGTAGCAAGAACTTGCAGTAAGAGGCTTATCAGAACTTGCATGTGAAAGTAGAGTCCCCACTAACTAGAGGTTAATGGTCCTGCCATTTATTGATTTCTAAGAACTCAAGATACCAGTAAGGAAATTCATTTCTCATACATTTATTTCTTCTTGTTTAACAGATCTACTTATTCATTAGAATTTTACTATGTGGAGGCTATGTGTAAGACTATTTACATTTTCAGAGGGAGAGTATGTTCAGAACAATATCCACACTCTGAGGATTGTGGGCTAATATATGTCATTAAAGGAAATTTGAGCAAATTCCTCCAAACCGTTAACAGCATAGCAACCACCATTTGATAAGTGACTTTACTAGTTGGTTGTTTAGACATTAAAATATACTTCAAAAAACATAATGATGATACCTGTTATATTTCCTGGTTAAAGTATAATTAAGAGGAGTAAAACTCATCCTACAACTCAGTAAGCACTGATATAAATGTAAGCATACACATCCTGTATCTTCTTAGAAACAGGAGCATGCTATACAACTGTTAGTAATCCCCTTTCTCAGTTTAAAGAAGTTGTTTATTTTGTGTCATTAAAATATTCTTCTGCAAATAATTGGAAGTGGCTCTATATTAGTTCACAATATGACTATGTCTCATGTAATTAATTCTATAATAGCTTTACTACTATAAACAAGAATATTCTTACAGCTAATATAAAATCATACATCCCAAGTTCAAAAATGTCTGTTCAACATATAAATAAACTTAATATGCATTTGTACTGAATTGTATTTTTTTTTTACAAATGTTAAGCCTTTTATTGATTAAATTCTACAATTTAAAGTTCTTTTTGATTAAATCTGACTGATTATATTCTATGAACACTGATTTTGCACCTACCAGAACCCACTGTTCTGGGTTGTCATATAGTACAAGGCACAGCTCCTGTTCTTTTGCAGCTTACAACCCTCCAGATCACTTAATACCTTTATTTTGTCCAAATATAACTTTCTCATTACTTTCTCTTTCTTCTTGGAGATAAAAGTTTTCCAAGATTTATCTGAAATATATCTTGGGGATCTCTTTTAGTTTAGTGAAGCTTCAAGTAAATGTCTTTATAACATTTCCATCACCACATATGCATTTTTCTGCTTCTCATTGTCTCATTCTCTTTTGCTCCTTAAACACACATTTTTTTAATATATATTTTTAATGACTGCTATCACATTTGAGGTCAGGGACCTATTTTTCCTTTTTTATTATTTTTTCTTTTTTTTAAATAATATATATATGTATATATATTTCACATTTTGTATTCCCCAGGGTTCACCCAACACCTCCCCAACCTGACCACTCCCCTTGTTCCCCCCAGCCCCAGTTGTGTACTGTAGTTTGTTTGTTGGCTTGTTTTGACTTTTCCTCCTGAACTTTTGTTCATTTTTCCTATATTCTACCTATTTTTTCACCTGTATCTTCTGAGTGATTTTTACATACCTGGCAACTTACAGACATCTAGTAAATTTGCTCAGTTTGTGGATGAATAAATGAACCAGTACTATTTTGCCAATTTTTGTTGGCAAAAAACATACACATTCCATGGCAATATAGTTGACATTAGTTTCCACCTCTATAACTGTTACTTCTATGATTTTCTCTCCCAATATTTTCATTGTCTCACCCTCTTTAGTCCTTTAACAGTTCTTTTTCTTCTCTAATAAATCCCATTAGATTGTTTTGTATTATTGATTATCTTTTCTTCAGTAGCACTAGCATATTGTTCTTTCTTCTTAGTCTTTTAATTTGGATATTTTTATCATCCTGTCATTTTGGCTGTTGTTTAATCTAACCACTTTAAATTCATCTATTGTATTAATGCTCTCAAATGTCATATCATTCCATTCTAACTTTATATGAATTATTTACTAATAGTTTCAAATAGTTAAGGTCCTCAGTTCATCTACTTTATTCATTCTTCCTACTGATTTCTTCAACTACTAATCACAACTATTTAAAGTCTTTGTGGTATAACTTTGTGGTATAAGCAGGTTTGTAAGTATGCATTTATGTCTTTATTTATTCCTTTCTAGAATCAGTGGTATATCCTTGCCTCTACTAATTTTGTATTGGATACCAAATTTTGTATTGAATACCAAACATTGTATATAAAGGAACTATAGAAGCTTCAAGTGTTATTTTTCTCCATTCCTCTTTTACATACAAGATATCTGACATTAAAAAATTCTAGATGTGTGAAAAGACAAAAAAAATGACTGTATTCAAAGGGAAATGGTAATATAAATAGGCCCACATGAGACCCCTATATTAGGTTTAGTAGACAAGGATTTTACTATAATTATGATTAACTATGATTAACAATGACCATAAAATAAAAATTATATTGAGAATTCTCTATAGAAACAAGAACAGTATGTTGGGTACAGATGTAGCTATAGATTGAAAGGAAGAGAGAATATTATTTTAAGAATGTGGCTCTAACTTGTCCAAAATCTTCATGCAATTATGAATGGTGACTTGCCCAGAATCTTCAGGATGGGCCTCCAGTCTGAACATGAAGGGAAAACCCACTATTGCAGTTCAAGTTCAGTGACCCTCTGCTATGATCCCTCTTGTTTGGGGGAGGTCAGTCTTTGTTTTATTCAGACTTTCAGATGATTCAATGTGATTCACCTACATATGAAGGGTAAACTGTTTTACTCAGAATCTACCAATTTTAATGTTGTTCTTATTCAAAAACATCCTCACAGAAACATCTAAAATGATGTTTGGCCAAATATCTAGGCACTGTGTTCCAATTAAGTTAACACATAAAATTAACCATAACAACCTGCTTAAGAAATAGAGTTAAAGATAGACATGGTAGGAGAAAAGAGGGGAAATTTTAAGAGAAAATTAATAGAAAGAACTTCTGTGAGATCATTTCTTCATAAGCACAAGACTGCATAGCATGTCATTTAGCCTGGAGGAAACGTTTGACCTGGCTGCCAAACTTTCTGTGCAACCCTAGAATATAGCAAATAACTCATAATGAAAACTTGTCATGCATTTGAGATGCCTCAAGTTTCCAGTTTGTCACTCCAACCTCACTCTACGGTAAAAACTTTGTTGCTTATCTTTTTCCCCATAGGATCCTTCTGCTTCATTCAAGTTTGATCTTCAGTCCAAGTTGCAGATGAGAGCAGTGAGGAGAGAGAAGCTGATGATCAACTGAATGCTTCTTCTCTCTTTAAAACAGAGCTTGTCTGCTATGCTTGAAACTGTCTGATCACCTTTGCAAATGCTAAGAAATATATAGATATTTTTAACATATCCAGAAGAATATTATTCTGTTTGACTATATTATTCCATCTGAAAACAAGTCTATATGTACTTTTAAGTCATTTAATTCAATGATTCTTAACTATAACTGCTCATTAAACCTTATAAAATGCAGCATTCAGGTTGCATATCAAATAGACCAAATTAGAATCCCCAGGTTAACTGACCAATGGCATACTACTTCCAATTTCTTTTCTCTGTATGCATCCATTTCACCTATCATTTCCTATCTTAGCTAAACTCTCTCTCTCTATACCCATATCCTGTGGACCACTCTTGCAGCAAAGAAAGAACCAGACTTTATTTATTATTGGATTCCACCTGTGTTTTATGTTCCCTACAGTTCTGATGCACAAATCAATGCTTTCTTATTTTGAACTCTGGCTCTGTTTCTTGATTTCTTCTTTCCCTTTTTCATTATCTAACACACATATATTGAATATTTTTTTACAAATGTCCTTGACAATAGGTTTAAAGGAATAAAATAATAATAAAATAGGCAACTCAGTCTAGGGAGATGGTTGTTTAACAAGTGATCACAAAATAGAGTGTTAAAAACTATTAGGTTGTATGTATAAGAGAGAATAGGGAAATGCCAGAGAGCATGATAAATCTAACTGTGGGTGAAGAGGGAAAGGTAAAAGCAAGTTTTGCAGAGATTGCAGTTTTTTAGATTCATCTGGAGTTTTCTTTTTTCAGGCTCAGAATTTCTACAGTTGTTTCATGTATTAATGGTTGGGCCTTGGAATTCTCTCTTCTTATTCTCAACCTGTCTCCACACTGTTAGTGGTGCTTCAGCCATCATGAAATGTACATTTTCAGGTTTGGGGCATCCCATCCTATTTCTACCTTCCTAATAAAAAGTACCTCTTTCTGCTTCTTCTATCAGGTATTATTGTAGAATGAGTTCTACATTTGTACTGCCATACGATGGTAATTGTTTCATCATGTCTTCATGATGTTTGAATTATTTTAAGTATTCTAACACTAAAGTTTAAAACTTATTTTGCTCATTATAAATATTGCTTGCATTAATAGACAGATTTCTCTAGCCCCGGTGTTTTCTCTCTATCACTAATAGGCACTTATTCCACTATGACTGCATTTATTACTTTAAAATATATAGCTTCATTTCATTCCCCTCCTTTTTGCTCTGAAATTTAAATTCAAAGCCCTCCTGTGAAAGCTAAGATGTCTCCTGCCAAATTCATTATTTTATTTCAGGGAAATATGAGATGCTCTCTGCCCTTGTCATGGGATCACCTCTGTGATAGCCCAGGCATTTTTCCAGAAAAGCAAACCTTATTTTATTTTAGTAACATCTACCTAGCCAGCTGTCTGATTCACAAATTCTATTTTCTTGTCTAAAGACAAAAACGAAATGATGAAAATACCACCTGTGGCTCCAAGTTTCCTACCTAGGACTACAGGATAATAAGGATGTTAAGTGTCTTCTTTAAAACTCTACATTAATGAAATTACATATATTGCTCTCCACTGTTTGGTGAATTTTTAGATAACAAGTGGATGAACTCAATAAAAAACAAATAATCTTAAGAAATGTAAGACCCCACTAGTCATTACCAGACAGGATCAGAAAAGAGGGTAGATAAATTAAGACAAAGGGCAGTGGTGGGGTGAAGGCTAGAACTGGATGTTTAGCAGTGAATTGAATACTGTATATATACATGTTGATTTCCATGTATATGGATGCATACTAGAAAAATAATTGTTATAACACAGTCAATTAAAAAGAAAAAGAAAAGAAATATTGTCCCTGTATATTGAACTTTTAAAAGCAAAGCAATATCCCCAACCCACCACTGCTCCCCATCATCTAAAACTCCCATTGTATGATGACATGATTTTTTTTTCCGTTAAGATTGAATATGAAAGCCTCAACCATCATGTTAAGCCGCAGATCAATCATAGCTACCACACAGAGAAAATTACCGTATGGCAACATCCATCATCTTTACAAGTGCTACCCACATGGAATACCACCTGAGCTAGGGTTCATTGTTGTTGCTTACTCCTTTCTTCAGTGCATTTGCAAGTCAACTAAAGGGTTTTACTCCCTTTGTTGGGACAGAAATGGAATGGGAATGTGGAAATTCTTTTATGAGAGGAAACTTTCTTTCCACTCCTGGTGTCTCTTGATGCCAGTTCTCTGCTCACCTGCAATTTTTATGACACCAATAAAGAACCAAAGCTCTCCTCCTATGTTTGTTGACTCACACCTCTCTCCTTGTCCCACTGATATTGAAAAAAAGGAATATAGCTCTGGTGCGGGGAAATTATTCTTTTTGTCCTAAGAATGAAGAAAAATGCAGTCTGAATATCTGTGTTCTATCTGGGTCATGGAAATGTTATAATGCAATCCAACAATAAACCAACAGCTCACTCAAGGCTCTTGAACTTGCTTTGTCACTCTCAGTTGTTTGCAGTTATGGGTAGTAGCCTTGCTCTCTGAACACCCAAGTATCAGTTTTCTCTTTCTGTCATGAACAAGAAACCTTCTCTACAGTTGAAGGTAAATGTTAAACATTCAGCCATGAGAAATAAATGAAAAGTAAGTAGAATGCATAGTCACTAAATAGATATGAAGGCACGTGAAAAAACAGGACAAATATTTGTGATATTCCCGACAAAGTTCAATAGGTAAGGACTGTATGCCAAATCCAACCCATTTCTGGTTTTGTGTTACTACTACCCATGAGTTAAGAGTGTTTTTTCAATTTTTTAAATGATTAAAAACAAATGCAAATATCAATAACATTTTGTAAAACATGAAAAATCACATGAAGTTCAAATTTCTGTATCTGTAAATAAAGTGTGATTTATACATGCTCAGTTATTTAATGTTGTCTGTGACTGCATTTAAATGGAAGACTTGAGTATTTGCAACAGAGCTCATTGGCCCTGCAGGCCTAAAGATTTATTTTTGACCTTTTACATATAGTTTGCTAAAAATCCTGTTCTAGAGCAGAATTGACCCAGCAAAGACTGCTTATCTATAGTCATGTTAAATCACAATGCCATGCAAATTAAGGTTAATACTATCTTGCATGATTTCTTACCATGCCTAGAAATCCTTTGGGTTTATTCCAATCTCTTTCTCATTGACAGGGAGAACTTTCCCTAACCTTTTCTTTCTCTTACAGATATCAATCCCCTTTATTACCCTTCACAACTAGTTTCATTTTCTACTTCTTAGACAGAAAAAAATAGGCCATCAGTTGTAAACTACCTCAAGCTGCTTCTTTCTCTTCTATTATTTGCATCTAGTCCCTATCTTGTGTCCCTTCTGTACATCTCAGGTTAGCACTTAAGACATGGCCGTCTACCTACATCTATTTCTTTCTTTCCAGGCTCTTATTCCATCAAAATGCCCTCTTCCTTCTCTAGATATCCAACTCAACTTTCTATGTCACAACATAAAACACAATTTTGGGGAGGAAATGAAGACTAGGGATTTGAAAAATGATCTCTAACCTCTTTTAGTAACATTTCTCTCTCCCTCATTCTCCTCAACTAACTTACTTGAAACTGTGGTCTATATACATTCTTCTTAACCATTACCTTCATATCTCAAACTCATATTTTAGGGGATATGAAAGAGCAGTACATAATTGGGGGAAAGTATCTGTAATGGTTGTGAAGGTCCAAAAGGATCTTCAGTTCTATTATTACGAACTTTGAACTTGACCTTAAGCCTGAAGGCAGACATTGAAACATTTCAACCTTTATCTGTTGTCTGTTCCTTTTCCTGATGCAGTATATGCTAGTATAGTGCCTCATATGCACATATGCTTCCCAAGAAATTCCTGTCATCATATATTCTACAAACACTCAGTGGACTGGTAGATCAAGATGATGAATTTTGTGTTCTCCTAAAAAGAATTGAAGATCCTGCTGAGTCATCAAAAGAAGAATGTAATCTGAGAAATGTTTTAGAAAAACAACTCATAAAAAGAATGAGGAATGGATTTAAATTGGTGAGCATGAAAGCAAAAAAGTGTTAAAACACTTTAAAATAGTCCATGTGGACAAGAATGATAACTAACAACAAAAGCCTCAAATAATACCAGATGGTTTATTATGGGTATGGTGGAACACTAAAATCAAGTATGAAATGTAACTGGACACTTTAGGGAAGGATGACTTTTCCAGTTCACCATAAAGGCTTCATAATGACTAGGTATAGACTTACATTTCTAAAGGGTTATATTTCATTTAGATCTGAATACTTGTGAGGAGCTCATCAGTGATGAGAATTCTCACTTCTGTGGAGCTGCTGCATAGAATCCTCTGTTCCATGGGAATCTGAAGTTTAAAAGTCTAATTTTCCTATTGTACCTCTATAGGGTAAATGAGTTAGTAAGGCTATTCCTCCATTAGCCTGTAAAAATAGCAATGGGGATAGTATGTCTTCTCTATGATTGTGCAGTCCAGTGGGTGTGCACATGTCTAAGTATGCATACCTGTGCCTAGGAGAGAGGGGAAAAAGGAATGTAGAGAACATATTCAAGGGGCTAGCATGTGCAAGAGAACTGGATGAGAGAGCATGAGGGGGAATGGGGTACTTGCATTTTTCCCAGGCCCCTGCACCTGGCCCTGGCCCTGCCCTGCCTGTTATACCTGTGTAACTGCTAACCCAATAAAGAACCTGTCCAGATTGGTGAGCCTGATGCTTGCCCTTATAATTGTGATGAGTAATGGTTACATTACATTTGGTGATGAAGATCAATGCTTTCAACTGGCAATGAGGAAGGGATGGTTACACCAACAGTTAACGTACTTGGCAGAATGGTTCAGCGGACACAAAAGGACACACCAGTGGCATAGATGGTAGGATAATCCAATGCAGACAGCCTCATCCCTTAGCAAATTCACATTAAAATAAATTCCATTAATGCAGGAAATAAATCCATCTTGCTAGTCTTCAGTGTCTGGTACCCACCTATCACTCCAGTACTTAGTATCACTTGGTGTTTAGTATCCAAGAAAAAAATAATTTTGGATGATTGATAAATTAAGGAAACTGTGAACTTATTTTTGGTTTCACTCACTGAACATTTGTTAATTATTTGTTTAAACATATATTTTGTACTCAGAACTTTCTAGACACTGGAGTTTAAATGATAGATTTGCTCATTTTAGGTCTAGTTTTTGGAAGAAACTACCACAAAGATAACAGTCAATACAGTTCTGTGAAAGGGTGTTATCAGGGCACATAATATGAAGAGCACCTAAGTGAAAGAAGGGGAATGCAAGTTTGTTTTCCAGTATGAGATGACTTTAAGCTGAGGTTGAGGGCTGAGAGTAATTAAGAAGTTGGGTAGTAATGAAAAGTAGGATGGGGGAGCCAGCCTTCTGGAAAAGCAGCCAGAGGTAAGAAAGACAAAGAGTTTAGGGAGTTGAAGTAGCTCAGTGTTACTGGAAAGAAGAGTTTAAAGGGTCAATGGTAAGGCATGAAACTGGAGAAAAAACATACCTGCAGAGTTTCTATACTGAGTTGTTTAGACTTGATACAGATCACTGACAGTAGTGAACCTTTACAGAAGTTCCCTTCAATTAAGATAGGATTCAGATAAGAGTGAGATTTAAGAGGATATAGAGAGAAAAGAGAGCTCCCATGGAAGGCTATTGTAGTAATGATGTGGATTTCTGATGAAGAGTGCTGGATTTTTCATGTTCAATGACAGTGCCTGTCATTGTACTGATATTTGGGTAGAATTAAAGAAACTTGTGGGTTCACATGGTCAATCAAGTTTTTATCAGTCTTTCCATGGGAAAATCTGTTCCAAGATCCAATTACCACCTTAAAAATGGATTTCAGAAATGTTGACTAATGTAATACAGTCATTGTTTCTAAGCATGCAACTTTTTAAAAAATTTAAGTGTACATATTTTTTATTATTTTTTAAAAAAATTTAATGAAGTAACTGTGATCTTGTAAAATCAGATCATGTAAAATCAGAACCAAGGTTTTGTCAGGATACTATCAAAATTTGAAGTTATCTAAAAAGACAGCATATCGAATTCATGGAGATTAAATTCAAAACAATGAAATGAACATTTTATCAATTTTGATGAAAGCTTTATAATAAATTCAGTTGAGAATTTACATCTTACATAAAACAGCATTTTCAGGGAGGTCTTATTTACTAAATCATAGATGGGAAAACTTCTAATTACAGGCTTCAAATCTAATTCATCTTACTTTCAAAAAATAATTTTCTGAGCACATACTCTGGGAAAGTCACTATATTAAGAGTTGGGGAAACAGAAAACAGCTAGTAAAAATAGACTACTGTTCTCAAGCAAAATTTAAGCTAGTAAGACTAATAGCACATCGTAATAACAGAGTAAGAAATGAATTAGTGATTAAATAGTCAAGAACATTGTGGTTCTGAGAAATTGATTAAATTTAACTGGATGTGGATTATTAGCTGAGTTCTAAATCCTGAAGCCATTTATGATAGGAAAAGGGAGAAGACCATCTGATTCAGCCCTCTATTGAAACTATCCTCTGAAACATCTCCAACACCCTCTTTGCTTTTGCTATCTGCACTAGTCTCTCCTCAGCTCTTAGATCATAACCTCTTCACAGAATTTTATTTTTGCTCTCTTGTCTTCTCTCTGGTTTCTACTGCATTAACTTTCTTAGTGCCAACAGAGAAATGCTGGTTCTTTGGCTGGATTTTTTTCTCACTAACATGTATGTCGATTAGGGACATTTCATGAAAGACATTGTAACATAACTTGGTCCTATCTTTACCACCCCCTGTTGTCCAGATTGACCTATCAGACAAAAGTAGTGAAGCTGAGGAAACTGATGTGCATTTGCAAAGACCAGTATATGGACTGTCCTGCGGGGCTGCTGCAGGATGAAGCAGAATAGTGGTATTTCATCCTGGTAGACCACGGGAATGGCTTAAACTTACATATGTTTCTCTAACCCCCCTTGCTCCTTATGATTCTGAATCTGTTATGGTTCAGAAACACTGATTAAGCTGATGCGCAGTTACAAAAGAAATTTCAAGCTAAAATTTGGGGGATTCATTCTAGCGCAGATATTTGCATTGTAAGTCCCTACTTCTTAGTTGGAAACATGAATAACATATAGAAGAGATGGTAAAATGGCTGCATATATGAGTATAAACAATTGTTCTGTGGTTATACTTCTTTAAAAATGTTTTATCTTTACTGAAGTAAACATGATTTACAACATTCTTTATGATTTGTTTATAGGTTCACACCTCTTCAGAGGTATGTTATAGTATCACCCACACCAACAAAAGATCTCTAATTTTTCATCCTAGTTTATTGGACACTTTCCTTTGTTCTCTTCCCCCTTCCTTCCACTCTGGTAGCTTTAATTCTATAGTCAGATTTCTAGGATTAATTTTGGTTTTGATTTTCTGTTCATTTGTTTAGTTTCTATCATATTCTGCATATGAGTGAAATCATCCTGTATTTGTCTTTCTCCTTCTGACTTATTTGCTTAGCATAGTCCCCCTACTGTTCCATCCATGTTGTCACCTGGCAAGATTTCATTTTTTTAATAACCAAGTGGTATTCCATAGCATGCATATGCATTTATGTATATCACATCTTCTAATCCACCGATCTGCCATTGGGCATTTAGGTAGTTTACATAACTTGGCTATTGTAAATGGTGCTGTAATGAATGCAGGAGTGCCTATACCCCTTTGAATAAGTGTTTTTGCAAACTTAGATATCTAGTACAAGTGGACTTGGCTGGGTCATAGGTCTTTTTTCAGGATTTTGAGAAGCATCCACACTGTTTTCCATAGGGAGTGGACCAGTCTACATTCCACTCACAGTATATGCAAGGGTTCCTTTTCTCCACATTCGTGCCAATCCTTGCTGTTTCTGGTCTTTTTGCTTTGGACCATTCTCATGGGAGAGAGTAGTAATTGATTGTGGTTTTGATTTGCATTTCCCGGATGACAGGTGATGATGAGAACTTGTTCATGTGCCTGTCGTCCATCTGTACATCTTCTTTGGAGCAGTGCTTGTTTAGCTTTCCTGCCCATTTTAAAACTGGGCTCTCTGTTTCCTTGTTGTTGAATTGTATGAGTTCTTTCTAGATCTTGGCTATTAGCCCCCTGCCAGACATATGTTATGCAAATATTTTCTCCCACTCAGTGGGATGTTTTTTAGTTTTATAATAGTTTCTTCCAATTTGCGGAAACTTTTTAGTTGTGGTTATGATTCTTTAGTTTTATAAACTTGTCTGTGCTTTAATCCATCTGCCTGTGGATGGGTATAGACTCTTAAAACTCATGGGTTGTTGTTAAGCTTTTAGAATAGGGTGTGATTGTGCTGCCTTCTCAACATTTGAACCCTTGGTGGGCACTGACCTTTCCAGTCTCTAAGTGATTAAAGCTCTTAATAATTTCCTGTAGGGATGCCAGCACTTGAAGGCAGTCAAGTGGTGGGAGTTCATTAATGTGTGGGGCTCTAATTAGAGGGCACAGGACTTGTTTCTGTTCTTATTCTGATATTTAACAAAGCTATAAATATAGACACATAAGGAAAAAAAACATAAAACCATAACTGAAAGAAAGAGGTGTTGACATGTTCAGGGCAGACTTTTATACCAAAAGAACCACCCTGTTTTCCTCCCTCACACTCTCCTGGGACCTAATCAGTCTTGTCTAGAAAACTGCATGAGGGTGGCATGGCACAGTATGGAAGAAAATCTGAGCAGGGAGGGGAGATCAGCCCTAGAAATCTTTATTGATTGGGTTATATTGTTAAGTCCCTTCTGAGCCTGTGATTCTATGAATAGCAAGTCTAAGGGAAGGTGAAATGAACTGAAGTTCCTTGGTGTTGAAAAGAGAAGAGATTTAATAATAATCTTTCTATCTGGGTAAGGTCTTAGTAGAGAGAATAATGGCCACATTCTTCAATTATCAAGTTAGAAAGGATTGAGATTATATGGGAACTAGGAGTAGTTAAATTGGTGAACTAATCAAACTGGAGCTGGAGAGTGGTTCTTAGATGATACTAAACTTGGTCAGTGTTGGAAGTGAACTGAAAATTCAGCCAGATGTCATGCAGAGACACTATCACACTGACAGGGAGCCGATGTTGAGTTTCCAGAAAGCAGTCTTAGATTGTTGAATGCTAGAATGAATTTTCAATTAGTCTGCATTATTTCCCTCCACACTGAGAATCTTTATATCCATCCAACTGAGGTTCCAGAGCTCACCTGACTAATGGGCAATTGGTTTTAAAAAGAATCAGTCCTTAGCCTGTGTGTCACATGACGCTAGTTCCCGCTGGACCACCAGATAGTATGCCTTTGGGGAGTACATATCCTGAAGGTACAGCTGTGAAATTCCACCTTCAGCATTGCCCCTGGGTGTTGACTCTGGATCTGCATCTAAACATGCTGTGCTGGGAAATATCCAGCACTTGTGCCCTTTTTTGCACATCTCTTTTGCATGGTATTCAAAAAAGAGTGGGGATTCTAAATACCTGACAGGAAGGGTTCCCAGGACCAAATTTTCCTTGAGGTCTGATCTGCCATTATATGCCCATGACTTCTAGATTGCACTTCACTTGTGCCTGGGCAATCTATACCAAGAAAGAGCCTTCTGTTTGAGAAAATAAAGAACAAGTCTGTTTACTTGTTATCACAGAGGCAAGAAATCAGTGCTTGAAAACCTGTTTTCTCACCAGTCCCATTTACAATCAATGTGCATTAAATGTGATGAATATATGCTATTCAGAGACCACTTCTCATAGAATTTTACTATAAATCATAAATAGGAAGAAGGCAGGGGAGGTGAAGAGTGCAAAAGATCAAGATAGTTAACAAATGTTAATGAAGTGGGAAAGCCCCGGGGTAAAAAAAAATAAATAAAACAATAACAACAAAAAACTACACACACACTTACCACATATCGGAAGAGAACAACAGGCCAAACAACCAACAACTAAACATCA